>PVLA01003888.1:0-195070 GCA_004027455.1 Hydrochoerus hydrochaeris
TTTCCCAAGCTAATTAAGTAACAAGATTAAAGTGTAACAAAGGTGAAAAAAGTTAATTAACACATATTGTTTAAGATTATCCCTGCCTGGCCCTAAGCCTGGGACGCTTCCTGCTTGGGGTTTAAGTTACTGCCAAAAGTTAGCAAATATATACTCCAGCTTCTGAAAAATAAAGCAGATTCAGATTCACTCACAGACTTGTGTGCAGTGTCTTCTGTCTCTCACTCGCCAACTCCCTGACCACCTTTGGGACCCCTGAGCCCTGCCTCAGCTGGACTCCGGCACAATTGAGTGTAAGAAAACAATACAAAGAACTAATGAAGTGAAGAATTTGTCCTTTGAAACATTTAATATAATGAATTAAGCCTTAGATAATCTTATCAAAACAAGGAAAACATAGACTCAAATTCATGTAATTATGAATGAAAACCATAAAATTATTACAGATTCTGTGGAAATTGAGATCTTTAATACATGCTTTGAAAATCTTAAGCCTCATAGGATATAAAGCATAGAAGACATGGACAGCTTCCTAGCTATCTATGAATTACCAAAGTTGAATCAAGAAGATATAGTATTTCTGAACAAGCCAATATTAGTTAATAAAATTAAAAATTTAATTAAAAAATTACCACAAAAAAGCCAAGGTCCTGATGGATTCACTGCTCAATTCTGCAAGAAATTTAGAGAAGTCTTCTATTTGAATGTCTCTTGTACTTGCTCCTGATGGACTAGATGCTTGAGACTTCATTTTGCTTTTTCATTTTGCCATTTTTCCCTTTTGGGTTAATATTGGGTCTTTCAATACCACTATTGTCAACTGTTGGTAGTGTGTATCTTGGGTTCCTACTGTAAGGTAGATGTTTGTTCAATTGCTGGGTCCGGCAATGCAGAGGTGGCCAGTCACCTGAATTCCTCCTGCAGGGCCTGTTGGGTGAGACCTATATTCTTCCTAGGCTGACAAGCCCAGGAGTACTGATGGAAATCAACCCCTAGTTCCTGCTGTTATTATGGCTTCTGGATTTTCAAAGTCACCACATCTCCCTGTTTACAGTGTTTGTTTTGGCTGGGACCCTACTGTGTCTCTGGGTGCCTCATAGGCCCCCTTAATTTTCTCCAGATTGTGGGAAGCTTTATTGGCACCCTCTTTGACCTACATGATATTCTCTGTGTGGAGGAAGTACTCACCTACCCACTTGCCAATCTCACCAATGGCCTACTTCTGGAGGAGGCTTCACTATTGCTCCTGTTTACCCACTGAAGGTGGCAAACTCTATTCCTATTTTAGGGGCAAAGTCACCTCACTGATGGAAACCTGTTGAGTTCTTCTGTTAGGATGTGGGGTTACTGAGTCTCCCCTCAACACTGCATGGTTAATCTACTGCAGTCCAAGGATCTGGGGGGTGGTGTGGGAGCTAAACATCAACAGCAATACTAGGTCCAGGAGGTGGTGGGGTCCCCAATGGCAGCAGTGGGACTGAGGGGGCACTCATCATGGGGTGGAGTTCCTAGGTCCTGAGGTGGGTGGCCAGGCCTGCAGGGGACCTGGGAGGGGCCCATTTCTGGCCCAGCACACCTGTGATGCTGGCTGGAGTTCCTGGGTTCTGCAAGATGGTCTGCTGGGAAGACTCCTGAAGGTCTTTAATGAAATTGAAAGAGAAGCAATACTATTTAAATCATTTCTGGAAGCAATTATTACCCAGATACCAAAACCAGAAAAGCACCAAAACAAAAAAGAAAACACAGTCCAATATTTCTAAGGAAATTAGATGCAAAAATTCTCAATAAGATACTAAGAAACAGAATGCATTAAATCATCAAGAAGATTATACAGCATGACCAAGTAAGATTCATTCCAGGAAATCAGGGATGGCTCAAAAGCACAAGTCAATACATCTAATATAGTGTATGAACAGAGCCAAAGATAAAATATCACATGGTTTTCTCAATAAATGCAGGCAAAGCTTTTGACAAAGTCCAACACACATTTATATTAAAAAAAACACTACAGAGAACTGCAAAAATGATTTTATTTCAACCTCATAATTGCAATGTATGGCAAAACAAGAGCCAACATCATACTAAATGGACAAAACCTGAAAATTTTCATTCTGCAGTCAGGAACACGACAAGGGACAAATAAAAGGTATAAAAATAGGAAAAGAAGAAGTTGAGTTAACATTACTTGAGGATGACATGATTACCTACATAGAAGATGCCAAAAGCTCTACTGAATAACTTCTAGATTTAGTGATTAAATGCATTAGCATACTAGAGAAAAAGTCAACACTCTAAAAGCAATATCCTTCCTGCATATGTTTAAAAATTTCACTGATAGAGAAATTAGGGAAAATAAAACTTTCATGATGGCATCCAAAAAAGGATATACATAGGAGTCAATGTAATGAGTGAAATAAAAAAAATCCTCTAAATTAAAATTTTCAGATCTAAAAAGGGAGATTGAACATGATAATCAGAAAATCTGCTATTGTGTAGGAAAAACCAGTATAGTGAAAATGACCATACTTCCAAAATTGTTAAACATATTTAGTTCAATGGCAATAAAAACTTCAACAGTATATCTCACAAAATGAGGAAAACAATCCTAAAATTCATTTGGAATCATAAGAGACCTTGCCAAAGGCAATTTTGGGCAAAAAGGCAGTGCTGGGTCACCACCATCCCAGACTTGAAATTATACTAAAAGCTACTGTGATAAAGCAAAGTATGATATTGAAAAAAAAACAAACAAAGTGAAATGAAAACTGACCTAAGAATCAATGGAACAGATTAGAAGATTCAGAAACAACTGCAGAGCAAAATCTATCTATCTATCTATCTATCTATCTATCTATCATCTATCCTTGGTACTGGGGATAGAACTCACAACCTCATGTTTGCCAGACAGGCACTTGCATCACTGAGCTAAATCCTGGCCAGAAACAACCTCAGACATACTTTCCATCTTATCTCTGAAAAAGGTGCCAAATATATTCAATATAAGAAAGAGAGCCTCTTCAATAAATGGTATGTGTTATCTGACTTCCCACATGCTGAAAATTAAAATTAGACCAACATCTTTCATCATGTAGTAAACTAATGTTGAAATGGATCAAAGACATAAAAATTAAAACAGAAATGTTAGATCTTCTGAAATATAAAATAGGTAGAACACTGGAAGACGTAGGTGTAGGCAAAGACTTCATAAACAAATTCCAAATCAAACAGGATTTAGCACAAAGAATCAACAACTTGGATCTCATCTTATTAAAAACTTTTCCATAGTATGAAAAACCACCAACACAGTGAAGAGACAGCTCACAACATGGGAGAAAAAAATTGTCAACTGTGCCTCAGACTAAGGATTACTGTATAGAATATATAAAGAACTCAAAAATGTCAGATCCCAAAATTTAAAAACCTATTCAAAAATAAGTGTCAAAGATAAATGCAAACTTCTCAGTTGAAGATGTACAAACAGCAAATACATATATGAAAAACATTTTTCCCACATGGAATGTAAACATCATATACTACAGACATGCACTAATATCAAGGACCATCTGTGTAATTGTTGAAAAATCTTTTCATAATTAAATTGTGACTAGGGCTTGTCTAAAGCCTTGTGCCTTTTCAAGGAGGTCTGGACATATACAACATCATTTTGCATTCTAGAAATGAAAATTATAACACTGAGATTCCATCTTACCCCTGAAAGAATGGCTATTATCAAGAATTCAACCAGTACCAAATGTTGGCAGGACTTTGAGGAAAGAGAAATCCTTCCCCACTGTTGGTTGGAGTGTTACTGCAATCACTCTAGAAATCAGTGTAGAGATTCCTCAAAAAACAAAATCAGCAGTTCCACGTGACCCAGCTATTTCTCTTCTTGACATTTTCCCGAAAGAATTATATGCATTATACCACAGCGATATATGCATACCCATGTTTACAGCAGCACAATTTTTAATAACCAAGTCTTGGAAACAACCCAAATGCTCATCAATTGGTTAATGGACAAAGAAGATGTGTGTGATTTTTTAATGTAGTGGAGGAATACTTCACTATAAATGATAAGGTTGATACATTTTTAGGTAATTGCATGCACCTTGAGATCATTCTCTTAAGTGAAATTGAACACATATGTAAATACCACATTGTTTCTGTGGTGTGATAAACTGAAAATGTAAATAAGGACCAAAGTGTGTAACAGATGTTGTGAAATAGGAATAAAATCTTCAAATGTGGAGTGGAAAAAGAGAAGGGAAGGCATAAATGAAAGAAAGGAAAAGTGAAAAAATGAGAAAATAAAAAAACTGAAACAAACATAAATGGAGAGGGGAAGAAGGGTTGAAGAGAAAGTAGAGGAATGGGGAAAAAAGAAAAAGTTATATCATGTACAGGTACAAATATTCTGAATGAATATGATCACTATGTATGTCTAAAATGTACCAATGAAATCTGACTGCTCAAAAGGAAAGAAAAATTGGAATGGGGAAAGGTACAAAAATGGGAAGGGGAATAATATAGTTACACAAGATAGCTAAGATAATTGCATTACTAATTCTATTAGTGCATTGAAAGGAACAGTTAGTGCTTATATTGTCTGATCATTTTGCATTCCTATATATGGCAATCTGAGAAATTATTTAGATGATAACAATATGCAATATAATAACCATTGTTGATTTTCTAACATCTTGTTTTGAAATTCTGTATCATTTCAATTTGTTTTTTGTTATCTTTAAAATAAAAAAATAAAAAGATGTATTATGTACATGTACCATCTTCCCACATGGGATGTAAACATTATATTGAGGACCATTCTGTGTAATTGTTGAGGAAAAATCTTTTCATAATTAAGTTGTAACTAAGGCTTGTCCAAGACCTTGTAACTTGTCAAGAAGGTCTGGACATGGTATGTGAGAACATAATTCAGTATAGCTCTGATCACAGTTTAGACCTCAATTGTCCCATGATACTGTGATGCCCAGGAAAGATTACATTAACCAAAAACATCCTGGTTCCTTGAGAACACAGTAGTAGTCAAAATAGTTTTCCCCCTTGGGGATAGGACAAACTCCTTAACCTGCCCTTTCTCCCCACTGTCCACATCAACATGATAGCATTTAATCATAGCCTGCCCTCTAAATCATGTGAAATTATTTTCATCAGCATCACTGCCAGCCTCTGAGTCATCTGATAATCCCTCTGATTATTGTATATACTCAATAAGTTGTGGCTAGTTTGACATGTTTCTGTTTCTGCCCATCCTGAGTCATTCACCTTCCAGTCCTCTCATGATGCAGTATTAAATTTGTCTCTGATTCTTACTTTATCCCTATACCACATCTCTCATATGGACAGTTGTGTATCTTGGCCAGGACTCTGATACACTAATGAACTAAAATAAAAATCTAATTATTGTAATGTGCTTACTAAACCTTGGCATTGCATTATTCCTTCAATGTTCATTTCTTCATATTTTCCTTTTGTGTAACTAGTCTCCCATAGAGATGTATTTTTTCCTTTGGTCTTCTTGGTGCTGGTGGGCTCCTTGTATCTGTGTATGATTTCCTTAATTATTTTCTGTAATGCTGGTTTAGTAGTCATGTACTGCTTTAGGATTTCTTACCCACACAGCCTTTATTTCTTAATCTATTTTAAAGGTTTATTTTGCAGGATTAATGACCTAGATTAACAATTGTTTTCTCTTAGGGCTTCAAAAACTGCTCTTTTTCTTTAGGTTTTGTTTGTCTTAGTTATTCTGTTGCTGGGGGAAAAACACCCTGACACCCACAAAATAAAGAAGAAAGTGTTTGCTTTGGATCACAGTATGTAAGTGCTTCAGTCTGTAGTTGACTGGCTCCAAGACAGGGTAGCATGGTAGAGAAGCTTGGTAGAGGGGAATCAGATCATGTCATAAATAGAGAGATAAAGATCAAGGGAAGAGGAAAGGAGATAGTCCCTTCTGAATACTCCCTTCCTCAGTAACCAAAGTCCTTCAGGTTTTAATAGAAATCATCACATTTATCTATAAACTCATCACTGGTGAGTGTCACATTTCCTAATATCACATTTACCTATAAATTAATCCACAGGTGAGTATCAAACCCTTGTGATCCAAGCACATCTCTAAAGTTTCATACACACTTCTTTATGTAAAATTTATTTAGTTCATCTCTAAGAGTTGCCTGTCAAAATAGTTTCAACATTGCTGAAATGTCCATGTCCAAAGTGTCTTCTTAGATTTATGGCAAACTCTTAGCTATGAGCACCTGTACAAATGAAAAGAAAATTTAAAGCATTGCTGACATACAAAGGTACTGGGTAAGTATTTCTGATGCCAAAACATAAAATAGGGGAAGGAAAAAAAGAGAACAAAGCAGGGCCAAAATCCAAAAAGCAAACATGAAATCCCTTAGGAGTTCTATGTCCAACCCCAGGGAAATTTATGGCTGTTACAAAGTCCTCCAAGTGACTGGATGGCTGAGCACAGTGAACTGAATTCTGGGGAATCAATACCTATTCTATAAGCTATGCCACACTGGAGTATAGTTCCCTGGGAGCTCTCTTCTCAAATCAAAGTCTTCTACTTTTGAAATGTTGAGCCTGCAAAGGATCGAGTCCTGCTGGTTCTTATGATACTTTCAGGCCATTTTTCTATTATCCTACTTAAAAAAATTGTTTTTTAAATGCTAGTGTTTTCAGCAGCCATATTCTCCTCTGTACTATCTTTGCAGGCCCCATCTTGCTAGCACATTCCTTCTGGGCAAATTCAAAACATGTTAAATCATTCTGCTGAGTCATTTCCTCTTGATTCTCAAAGTAGTCCTGACTAAAAGCTCCCAACATTAGCCATGCTACCTTTTCAACATTAGACTGTCTTGAATTTCCTTTCCTTAGGTTAATTCACCCACTGTGCTGAAACTTTGTCTCCCACAAAGTCTCTATACATGCACAAAATGCAGACAAATTTTGTGACAGATCTTAACATACATGCCTTGGAGTCCAACCACCAATATTATCCCTTTTTCAACTGAGACCTATTCAGCTTGGTCTTTACCAGGTGCATCATTGTCAACATGCTGGTCCTCTGAGCTCCAAACAGAGTTCCCATCAGGCTCTTTTTAGAGCATTTTAAAGAAAAATGTTAAAACATATAAAAAGAGAAATGGGTCAAAAAATTTCCTCCACATTGTCTTGTATCAGTGTCATTTCTTTTCGGGGCTTGTGCTAATAGAATCTACCAGATATGGAAGAGTAGTAGTGAATCACAACTAGACTTTTTTATTTCAATGAATATGTTTTGTTGCGTGAATGTCAAGTCTGCCCTACCTTTGCCACTTGGCAGAGTTAGTCAAAGCTGCTTAGTTTGTGTCAGGGCCATAATCGCTCCAATTCTCTATAGTGTTTTGTTCCCACCTCAACTAACTGCTATCTTCAGTTAGCTTTGTGGCCCATAGTTTTGTGAGATATCCAGCTTGTTCTAGAAGCCCCTATGTTTATACACCATAACATGTGGCAAACATACAAACATATATCTGTCTCTATCTATATCTATCTGTCTATCTATCTATCTATCATCTATCTATCTATCATCTATCTATCTATCTATCTATCTATCTATCTATCTATCTATCTATCATCTATCTCTACCTATTTATCTATCTACCCCTAATCATGTTAGCAAATGAAAAATTTAAGAATAGTGAGTTCTGTCATGGAAGTAGACAGTGAGGGACAAAGTATTCCACTGGACTTACTCCAATCATATTCAGAATTAACTCCTTCTGAAACCACAAGCAAACAGCTAGGTTTGTCCCAATGGAGAATACAATCACTGTGCCCTCCACATCTTCAGTTAACCATTGCTTAAATTTCTATGAGTAATCCATAACCATCATTGCCAGTATGTTTCTTATGGCCAACCCTCACCTAACAACTACAGTAGGAAGTCCCCAGAAATCTTAAAGTGTGCTTGTTCTGTGACTTTAGATTCCCAAAGTAGCTCAATCTTAAACAGTAAACTCTTTCTCAAAAATGCCTCCTGATTATATCACTTTTTAATATTGTGGATGCTAAAGTGAATTTCTTCTCCAATACTAGCCTACCATACAGAGTTACTTTCAGATTAAAGCCATGCACTATATTTGAGGCTTATAATAAGTGTGGACTCTTCTTTTTACTCATTATGCTAGTGTGCTATTTATCACTGGGGTTGCTAAACCTTTCAGCACTTACCTTGTGTATTCTGAGACAGATTTCTTTCTCTGGGAGCGAGTGGTAATATTCTGAACCTCTTAATTATCTCCTCTGAATTAGCTTCATTTTCTCCAATTTCTCTTTGATTTCTAGCTTTCCTCTTTTTTTCCTTGAATCCTAAAGCTCTTTTTATATTTCATTTCACTATGCTGTTTGCCACTTATTTAGTTTCACGACCTTTCAGGTCCAGGCTGTGATTTACTACTGGTTTTTATTCTATATTTTACTTCCACTTTTGATGAAGTCTAAAATTATTTATATTGGTAAAAAATTCCTAAAGAATAAGGTTTCTTTTTTAAGAATGACAATTGTAGAATTTTGTCTTTATCAACAATTTCAATGTTGTAAATGTTGTTCACCCATCCATCAAATATTTCCTTATAAATTGTGTGACAGCTTAAAAGGTTTTTCCCTTAAGCTATGTGCTATGTGAAAGAATATACTTTTATTCTATAATACTTAATAGGAAATTTAGTTATTCATATTTTTAAAATGTGAAAATAAGTAAAATATAACTATAACATATCTATTGGGTATTCATAGTTGAAATAAGGAAAAAAGGTCTCAAAATTATTAGCACTGGAAGGTGACTGGGAAAATAGTGGAGTTGTGGGTGACAATAACACAAATTCTCTGAAACTCAGAATCCTGGCACTGGAAAACAACTTAGAGAACAAACGGAGAGATAAGCAGTTCCACCAGAATCAGAAGTGATCTGACCAAAAAAAGTATTACTAAAAAGTACAGAAAAATTAAAGAAACAGAATATAATGTAGAGAAGTGCAAGAAAAATCTGCATGTTCTTCATGGATTGAACAGCTGCAACCAGCTCACAGTAGCTTTCAAGATAAAGTAAAAGGGAAAAGCTTTACTTAGGGAGAAACTCTGCAGTAGAACAGACTGCACAAGCAGTAGGTATGATCCATAAGGTGAGCACAGGCTCCTGTTCTCATGGTCCTTCTATAGGAGATAATTGTAGACAGGGTCCATTTCTCAAGAGAAATTATTTTACTGTAGCCTAGAATACTGTGAGTTGATGAGCAACTAACCAACCAGATGGAGGAAAAATATACAACTCCAAACTACTATAAACACAATTATTCAATTAATGGAAGAAAAAAACCCTGAGAAGTGCTGAATAATGTAACAATTCATAGTCCCAGGACACTGAAAGACTGAGATCTTAGGACTAAATAATAATTCCACTCTCACTTCCTTGTCTCCTGACCAACAAAAGTCCATTTAACATAGTTCATATAACTAATACATCATGTTCAGCTTTGAACAAAAAATTACAAGATATCCTGAAAAAGTTTTAAGAAACAGAATAAGTACTGGTATGCAAGAAAATTTAAGATAACAAAACAAATTTAAAATACCTACAGTTAATATATAAAGATCACTCATGAAAAAAGTACACAACATGCTACTACAGATGGTTAATATAAGCAAATATGGAAACTCTAACAAAGAAGAAAAGGAAATGTTAGCAATGATAGATATTTTAATTAGTTTAATTCAATCATCCCATGTTGTTCCATGTTGTGTATAAATATATATTAATGCATCATTTTACACACCAAAATATATACAAAATTTTGTCACTATTCAAGAAAAATTTTGAAACTGAGAATTCCATACTGAAGATCAAAAATACTGAAACAGGGAGGGAAAAAGATGGTGGATCAATAGGCAGTGTGGTAGAGAGCCTCTCTGAGAAAAACAACTCAGATGCTAGAATTTAACACCATGGGGAAGACCTGAAAAAAGTAGAGGGATTCTCACAACCCAGGAAGAAACTGATGAAAAAGAAAAGAGAAAAAAAAAGAAAGAAAAATGGGGGGGAAGGCATGGATGGAGGGCTAGAGCTGGTTCTGCACTGCACTGGGCAAAGAGTTGGGGCTGGACATGCTCCCATTGACCTAGTTCTGCACTGTACTGGGTGCATCTTGGAGTTGACGGACTCATTATAGAGCTTGAGAGAAGATTGGGGGTTGGTGAGCCCAAGACCATTGGTGGGAGGAGGTGCCACAACAGGGAGAGGAACTGGCAAGACAGCTGCACTGACTCATGGTGGCTGCTGGCATCTGAGTCCCGCAAAAAGGGTGACTGGCTTGATGAAATATTGGAGTTGGGCAGGAGAAGCACTGCAGCAGCATCAGTAAGCTTCTCCTGGCTCAAACTGGACTTGTGGGATATGCTTGGGTTGGGTCATGCCCCTGGTCCCAATAGCCAGGGACAAAACTATCCCAAACCTGTGGCATCTACAGGGCACAGACTAATGTGCTGAAGGCACTCACTGAATGACTGGCTTAGAGGAGAGAAGGTAGCCCATATCACCCCTGCATGCACCTCACAGATTAACAGCTAATTGAAGCGGGCAGCAATCCCCTAGCCTGTAAGCTTCAGAAAAACTGTAAGCAATATGGAAAGGACCTGAGACCTCCACCATACACCTGTCTGAAAGAAACCAGAAACATGACAAGAGAAAGAAACAAGAAAAAGCCTCCAGCCACTGACCCAGGGAAAATAAGTCCAGGAGAGGAAAATACAGAAGAGACCAAGGGCAGAAAACATTCAATATTGGACATGGCTTCAAGAGAAATAAAGAAATACCTCTGTGATCTCATTGACAAATTTAAATGTGAAATTCTAACTCAAGTGAAGCAAGATATAAGAAGGTTAATAAAAGAAATACTAAGCACTTCTCAAGAAGACACAGATGGAAAAATGGAGGAACTCAGAAAAAGGAGAGAAACTTTTGATGAAGAATATAAACAAAATCTAGAATACATGAAACAGATCCAAAGAGAATACAAGGATATTAAAAACTCCATTGAAAGCTGTCAGAATTTATTGGCAGAAACTAAAAACAGACTTTCAAAACTGGAAGAGAGATTTGCAATGTATGATTGCAAAAGGAAAGATCTCTTATAAATAACAAGGAACCAGGAAGTAACAATACAAAGGCTAGAAGACAACAAGAGAATCTATAACTTAAGAATAATAAATGTTTTTGAAGAAATAGGGACAAATACAAATGAAATAAAAAGGCTGTTCACAGAAATAATTAAGGAAAACTTCCCAAGCACAGGTAAAGGAAATGATATTCACATATATGAGGCATACAGAACTCCAGCCAGCTACAACCAAAACAGATCTACACCCAGACATATAATAATCAAGATCCCAGATATTCATCACAAGAACAGAATATTAAAAGTGGTCAGAGAAAAGAAACAGATCACCTATAAAGGAAAACTGATCAAAATCACAACAGACATCTCAACACAAACTATTAAACCAAGAAGAACTTTGAGCAAAGTATTCCAAGCCCTGAAAGAAAATAACCTCCAACCAGATTGATGTACCCTGCAAAACTATCACTCAAAATTAATGGAGAAACAAGATGTTTCCATGACAAAGAGGAACTGGGGGAGTTTGTGGCCATCAATCCAACCCTACAAAAATACTGAGTGACATTCTAGAGAGAGAAAAGAAAATCACCAGGATTCCAGGAACAATGGCAGAAAGGCCTCAATGAATGGGGCAGACAGTGGAACAAAGGAGGAAAATAAACAACAATGACAAAAACAGCATAGCAGAGATGAGGCACAGAAAATTGGCTAAAGTTTGATTTTATTCTGTTCCAGTCTATCTACTCATAGTAGATTCAAAAGCACGGAGAGCTACCCCCAAAAATAGCAGGAAATACTACTCTAAATATCCTTAAATCCTTTTTAACTTAAACTGAAGCCCTGTATTACATACACTTTCTTACTATGACTGATCTTATTTGAATCCAGTGGGTTAGATCACTGTTTTGTCTTGACTGATTTTATTCAAATCTGGTATGCTTGAAAACATCAAGTCTGAGAGTAGACACAACTATTCTGAAGATGGAAAGATTCAACAGGTTACCCTCTCTGGTTGGACTATTAACTGCTTTTGAAGTCATATAATGTCTCCAATGTTTTGTTTTTATTAATATTTCTGAGTACTGCTATGTCCAATTATACTATGCCCAATGATATAGACAATTCTATTGAAAATAACAAGAGACATCATAGTAACTACTGAATATCACCTAGTATTGTGGTTCTATATGACTTTTTAATTTTATATTTTTCTAGGAATTTGCTTTGTTGTCTTGTTTTGATTTTTTCTTCCCTCTAATACAGAAAGGATAGGTATACATGTAGAGATTCATACATGCATAGAACTTCTAAACAGTTTACAAGAATTGAATATAGTTATTGGAAAAAAAGAGAGGAAAAGAAAGTATTCTAAAGGATATAACTGTATGTAGGTTTAAGTGTGTAAGATTGATAACCAAATTACTAAGTTTCTGTTGGATAGGTAAACAGAACTTATTGCAGTTTCACTGTTTAAATGTACACTTTGTATGCTTTACTTATGTAACTTGAACAACTACTTCTAAGAGGAAAATATGTAATTGTCAACTAGTGATTTTCTAACTTTTTTGTTGAAATTATGTACTATTTCTACCCTCTTTTTGTTTTGCTTTGTTTTGTTTTCTTCTTTAAATTAAAAAAAATCAAAAAACAAAAAAATGTAGCAATTAGGGAAATGTAACTAATAATGAGCCTATCATTACTCTAGATATTTTTAGACTTTAGCTCTCACTACCCCATAACACATTATACTGATCATTAGAATTAACATAAACTGTGTGGCATATATTATGTATAAGAGTTTTATGTAAATGATCTCATTTATTTCTTACTATCTGATGGTTTAAAGATCATTATTTTCCCTTTGTATGAAGCAAATATCAGTATCAAAGAGATTAAGTTTCCTATTACAGAACAGTTAACAGTAAAGTGAAGAATTAGTGGTCATTGTCTTGGTCATATTCTTCAGTGAAACAAATAACATATTTTGCATAATGAATCAATTAGGATAATTTTCAGAAGTGATGTTTTTTGTCTTCAGCATGGCATTCTAAATTTTCTGTAATTTGACTTTTTTCAGAGAAAAATATAGGAGAAGGAAAAGATGGTGGATTTTTAGACAACACTATACAGAACCTCCCCTGAGAGAAACAATGCATGCCATAATAAAATGCACTGGAGAGGTCCAGACAGAGGTAGATGGATCCTCTTGACCTAGGGAGAAGCTAAAGGCAAAAGAGCTGGTCAAACATGCAGTCCCAGGGTACACTGCAGAAACTGAGATTAGTGGTCACAGCACTCTCCAGCAACCTGAATTCACACCACCATCATGACTAGCCACAGTGGACTGAGTTTGCAGCCATGACACTCTGACATGGTGGAGCAGCCTGAACATGCTGAAGCACCCAAACTGCACCACTTTGACTAGCCAGTTACTCTGAATGCCGAAGTTAACAAGCCCAACAAGAATGGAGCCAGTGAGGGACCTCCAATAAACTGCAGTGAGTGCTGGGAATAAGGGTGTGAAGGGAAGGGTGTGACCAAATGGACAACATGTTGGAAGGAGGAGCCTGAAATAGGAACAACAGTGACTTCAGTTGGTTTCTCCCTTCCCAGAGCAGATTGGTGGGATCTGCTTGGCCTGGGTCATGCCTCTGGCCAGAACCCAATAAGCTGTCCCAAACTGATTCCTGATGCATAGCACACACTAACCCAGTGAAGGCCCCCAAAGGTTGACTGGCTCAGTGGGGAGGGGCCAGCATACACAGCCGCTGCTTACACCTCAACAACAAGAACAAACAGGAGAGAGTAGAAATCCCTCACCAGCGTGCTTCAGAAGAATCATAATCCACAAGGAAAGGGGCTGGGACTTCCAATATACACCTTTATGGAAGAAACCAAAAACATGACAAGAAAAAGAAACAAGGAGAAAATTCCCCCAGACCGAAACCCTGAGAACATTGATCCAGGAGAGGGAAATAAAAAAGAGACTGAAGGCAGCAAACATGAAACATCAGACATGGCTTCAATGGACATTAAGAGATACTTTGGAACCTTGTAGATGAGCTCAAAACTGAAATATTAAATCAATTAGAGCAAGATATGAGTAGATTAGTAAAAGAAATGCTAAGCATCTTTCAAGAAGACACAGATGAAAGAAGGGGGAACAAAGAAAAAGGAGAGAATCATTCTATAAGAATAAAAAGAAAACTTAGAATACATGAAGCAGATTCAAAGAGATTACCAAGAAATTAAAAACTCCATTGAAAACTGGCAAAACTGCTTAAAAGAAACTAAGGATAGACCATCAAAACTTGATGACAAGCTTGCAATGTGTGATCATGAAAGGAAAGATCTCTTAAAAATAACAAAGAAACAGTAACAATAAAAGGCTAAAATATGACAAGAGAATCTATAATTTAAGAATAAGAAATGTGACTGAAGATGTAGGAACAAAAATAGGTGAATTACAGTTTATTTCAGAAATAATTAAGGAAAACTTCCCAAGCATGGGTAAAAAAAATAATATTTGGTTATGTGAGGGATACAGAACTCCAGCCACCTACAACCAAAACAGAGCTACACCCAGACATATAATAATGAAGATATAAGAAATTCAATATCAAAACAGAATATTAGAATCCATCAGAGAAAAGAAACAGATCACCTATAAAGGAAATTCCCTCAAGATCATGGCAGACTTCTCAACATAGACAAACAAATCAAGAAGAGCTTGGAGTGAAGTATTCCAAGCCCTGAAAGAATATAACCTCCAGCCCAGATTGATATACTCTGCAAAACTGTCACTAGAAATTAATGGAGAAACACGATGCTTCTATGACAAAGAGGAATTGGGGGTATTTGTGACCACCAATCCAAACCTACCAAGAATACTGAAGGACATTTTAGAGAGAGAAAAAAATACCAGGATTTTAGGAACAGTGGCAGAAAGGCCTCAATGAGTGGGGCAGGCCATAGAATGAAGGGGAAAAATCAACACACAATGGCAGAAAAAAGCATAGCAGAAATGAGGCAGAGAAGGATGGCTAGAATCTCTAACACAGATGGCCTTGATACACTATATTGTGAATAGTGTACCACGATCTAAAACCCACATTACTCACACTACTCTGCTTAGATGTATTATATTGTGTTCCGGTCATTCTACCTGTACTAGATTTGAAGGCACAGATAGTAATCCTGAAAATAACAGGATATAGTATGATAATCATCCTTAATTTCCTATTAAGTTAATCTAAAGCTCTGTAAAACCTACACTGTTTTACCATGACTGATCATAATCAAATCTGGTTTGTTGGATCGCTGTTTTGTATTGATAGATTTTATTCAAAGCTGTTATGATTGATAGTATCAATTCTGAGAGTATAGGCAACTGAACTGAAGATGACAAGATTCACTAGAATATCCACTCTGGTTTGATTATTACCTGCCTTTGAAGTTTTATACTGTCTACAATGTTTTATTTTTACTAATATTGTTATGTACTGCTATATTAAATTATACTGCTATATTCATTTATGCCTGATAATATAGACAATTCTGTTGAAGATGATAAGAAACAACACAGTAATCATTGTAGATCACCTTGTACTTTGGTTTTATATGACTTTTTGGTTTCATATTTTTATAGGAATTTGTTTTGTTTCATCTTGCTAAGTTTTGTTTTTTCCTCTAATACAGAAAGGACAGAAATACAGGTAGAGATTCATGCATGCATAGCTGTTTACTCTCTCCCTGTTTGAATATCTACTTTGTATGCTTTAATTTTGTAACTTGAACAACTCTTTCTAAGAGGACAATATGTAATTTATCAACTAGCTATTTCTTATTTTTATGTTTTTTAAATTCTGTATTATCTCTACCCTTCACATGCTTTTGTTTCTCTTTCTATAAATAAATTTTTAAAAAGTAAAAGGAGGAACATAAAGTGCTCTGAAGGTTATAACTGCATCTATGTTTAAGTGTTTAGGATTGATAACCTTGTTGCTAAGTTGTTATTGAATCATTGAACTTCTTTGCATCCTCACTGTTTGAATGTCCACTCTATATGCTTTAACTTTGTAACTTGAACAACTATTTCTAAGAAGACAATATGTAATTTATCAAATAGTAATTTCTTAATGTTTTTTTCTGAAATTCTGCATTGTTTTTACCTCTTTTTCTGTATTGCTTTTGTCTCTTTAAATAAAAAAGTGAAACGTTCATCATTATTGATCATGCAAGAAATGCAAATTAAAACAGCATTGAGTTTTCATCTCATTCCAGAAAGAATGGCTGCCATCAAGAAATCAACTGGTAAATTGTTGCTGAGGCTGTGGAAAAATAAACACTTCTCTACTGTTGATGGGTGTGTATCACATTGTCTCTCTGGTGTAAAAATAATAAAAATTTAATGAGTAATAAGATCCAAATTTTATAATAAATATTGTAAAGATAGAAGGGAAGTAAAATGCTCTAAAGTATATAATGTATGTATGTTTAAGCATTAAGACAGATGACCATATTTCTAAGTTTCTGTTGGATCATTGAAAAAAATGTTTTGCACTGTCAATGATTCAATGTCTACCCACTTTTATGTTTTGATTTTGTAACTTGAACAACTATTTCTAAGAAGACAATATGTAATTTATCAATTAGAGATTTCTGAATGTTAATATATTTTTTGAAACTGTATATTATTTTTATCCTTTTTCTGTTTTGCTTTTTCTTTATTGTTTAAATTTTAAAAAAACACAATTTTTAGTTCTTATCTGATTTTATGTATCTATTAATATTCGGTGTCTACATATTTTATGATTATTATCTCTTCCTTTTGAAGTTCTCCTCTAACAAATTTGTAGTTACATTATCTCTTCTGGGTTTGAAGTCCACATTATCTCTGGACAGAATCACTATCCTTGCTTTTTTCTTGGCTGCTGTTAAGTGGAAGACTGTTTTCCATCCTCTGAATTTTAGTCTATGAATTTATTTTAGGGTTAAATATGTTTCTTGTATACAGCATATTGTTGGATACTGTTTCTCTTTGTAAAGGAAAAAAACAAGACAAAAGAGAAAAGTGGGTAGATGTATTACACAGTTTCAAAGACAATATTAACACTAAAAAATTACTATTTGATGAGTTACGTATTGCTCTCTTAGAAATAGTTGTTCAAGTTAAAAAAAAATCAAAGGATTAAAGGGGGACAGATACTCAGACATTCACAGAGCAAACCATTCTGTTCAATGATCTAATAAAAAAAATGATACGGTCATCTAACTTACATACTTAAGAATACATACAGTTATATCCTTTAGAGCAATTTCCTTCCATTTCACTTTCACAAACTCTATTACACATTTTGGATCTTATTAATCTATCAGATTTATATTTTTTTACACTAGAGAGACAATGTGACATTTACAAATGTGAGACTTATTTATTTCACTTATGGGGATAGTCTCAAGTTGCCTCCATTTACTTATAAAGGCCTCAAGATCATCCTTTTTATAGCTGAATAATATTCCATTGTATAAACATACCACATCTTATTAATCCACTCTGTGGTTGATGGGCATTTTGGTTGTTTCCAAGATTTAGCTATTACAAATTGTGCTGCTATAAACATGGGTGAACATATATCACTGTGACAAGACTTTTTTCAATTTTTCTGGGAAAATTCCCAGGAGGTGAATAGCTGGGTTGAATGAAACTTCCAATACAATTTTTTTGAGGAATCTCCATATTGATTTCCACAGTGGCTGCACCAATCCACACTGCCACTAACAATGGAGAAGGCTTTTTTCCACACATCCTCACCAACATTTTTTATCAGTTGATTTCTTGTAGCAGCCATTTTTTCCAGAGTGAGATGAAATCTCAATGCTGTTTTAATTTGCATTTCTTGAATGATCAATATGGTGAACATTTCCTCATGTATTTATTTTCCATTTGTATATGTTCATCTGATAACTGTGTGTTCATCTCAGATGCCCATTTTTGGAGAGTGCTTTTGAATTTGGGGGGCTTAATATTTTTCAATTCTTTATATGTTCTGGATATAAGTCCTTTGTCTGAGGGATTTTCAGTGATAATTCTTTCCCATTCTGTGGGTTTTCTATTCACTTTGTTGGAGATTTATTTTGAAGTGCAAAAACTTTTTAATAAGATGAGATCTCAGTTGTTGATTCTTTGAAGTATTTCCCTTTCAGTTTGCATTTTGTTCATAAATTTTCTGCCTACTCTTATGTCTCCAAGTTTCCTATCTACCATGTCTTCCAATAGATTTAGTGCTTCTGTTTTAATATTTAAATATTAGATCTATTTTGACCTTAGTTTAGTGAATGGTAAAAGGCTTGGATCTAGTTTCAGTCTTCAGCATGTGGAAAACCAATTTTTCCAACACCATTTATTAAAGAGGTTATCTTGTTTGCAGTGAATATGTTTAGTTCCTTTGTCAAAAATAAGGTGGTTGAGTGTCTTTGTAGTTGGTTTTGCATCTTCTAATTTGTTCCATTGGCCTTCTGGTCTATTTATTTGTATGCCATGCTGTTTTTATCACTGTGGTTTCATATTACAATTTCAAGTCAAGCACTGAGATGCCTCCTGCTTTCCCTTTGTTGCCCAGTATCACCTTTGCTATTCTAAGTTTCTTCTGTTTCCAAATGAATTTTAGGAGTATTTTCTCTAGATCTGTAAGGTATGTGAATGCTATTTTAATTGGGATTGCATTAAATTTGTGTAACAGTTTTGGGAGTATGGTCATTTTCACAATGTTAATTCTAAGCCAAGAGAAAGGAGTATCATTCCTTTTTCTAACATCTTCTTCAATCTCCTTTTTTAGAGGAGTACAATTTTTAGCATATAAGTCTTTCACATTCCTCATTAGGTTGATTCCTAGGTATTTCTTTTTTTTGGTGCTATTGTGAAAGGTGATATTTCCATAATTTCTCTCTCAGGGAGTTTTTGTTAGTGTTATGGTTTATGTCAGGGGCCCCCAAGGTTCATGCCTTTGCATTATGCATTTGTGATTGGTTCATGTCAGTGGCCCCCAAGGTTCATGCCTTTGCATTACGCATTTGTGATTGGTTCATTGTCCAGCACTTGGATTGGGGGTGTGAGTGCTACACCCACCTAGGGGTGGAGCCAGGATGTGATGTAATTGCAGGAAGAAGGCGTGTATCTCTCTTTTGCTGGTTTCGGCCTTGCTGTTTGCAGTTGCCATGAACTGTAGCCCTGCCACGCCATGCTGCCTTGGAGCCAACTGAGTATGGACTGAAACCTCCAAAAACTGTAAGAAACAAATCTTTCCTTTCCCAACTTTGGGCATCAGGTATTTTGTCTCAGTGATGAGTAAAAAGTAAGACAGTTAGTGTACAGGAATGCTACTTATTTTTGAGTATTGACTTTGTATCCAGCTGCACTGCTGAATTTATTACCTCTAGTAGTCCTTTAATAGAGTTTTTAGGGTCTTCTATATAAAGTATCATGTTATTGGCAAATAATGATAATTTAACTTCTTCTTTTTCTATATTTACTCCTTTTATTTCTCTCTCTTTTCTGATTGCTATGGCTAATATTTCCAGAACTATATTGAATAGGAATGGTGATAGTGGACATCATTGCCTTGTTCCTGATTTTAGAGTGAAGGTTTTCAATTTTTGTCCATTTAGTATAATGTTGGCTGTTGGTTTGTCATAGATGGCATTTATGAGGTTTAGGTAGATATCATATATTCCGAATTTGTGCAAGGCTTTTATCATGAACAGGTATTGGGCTTTATCAAAAGCTTTTTCTGCATCTATTGAAATCATAATGTGATTTTTTTTGTTTTTGGTTCTATTGATGTGTATTACATTTATTGACTTATGTATATTAAACCATCCCTGCATTTCTGGAATAAACCCCACTTTGTCATGGTGTATAATCTTTTTGATGATTTGCTGCATCCTATTTGCCAGCATTTTATTGAGAATCTTTGCATCAGTGTTCGTTAGTGAGACAGGCCTGTAATTCTCCTTTTTGCTTGGGTCTTTCCCTGATTTTGGTATCAGATTGATACTTGCCTCTAGAAATGTGTTAGGGAAGATTGCTTCTCTTTTGATTTAATTGAAGGGTTTAAGGAGTATTGGAATCAACTCTTCTCTAAATATCTTGTAGAATTCAACTGTGAATGCATCAGGCCCTGGGCTTTTCTTTGATGGTAAGTTTTAATCATGTTTTCAATTTAAATAGATGATATTGGGTTATTCAAAATGGTCATGTCTTCTTGATTGATATTTGGTAGTTCATATGTTTCTAGAAATATGTGCATTGCTTCTGTGTTTTCCACCCTGTGTGAGTAGAGATTTTCAAAGTAAGTATTCATGATCTTTTGAATTTCTATGAGATCTGTAGTGATTTCTCTCTTTTCTGTCCTTATTGCATGAATTTGAGTTTTTTCTTCCTTTTTCTTGATAAGGTTGGTTAGAAGTTTATTGATTTTGTTTATTCTCTCCAAAAACCAGCTCTTTGATTCATTAATTCTTTATATTGCTTTTTAGTTTCAATTCCATTAACTTCTGCTCTGATCTTTACAATTTTCTCCCTTCTGTGAGGTTTGGGCTTGACTTACTCTTCATTTTCTGGAAGCTTCAGCTGTAGCATTAGGTTGCTTATTTGTTCTCCTTCCATTTTCTTGACCTGACAATTTGTTCTATGTATTTCCCTCTTAGGACCACTTTCATTGCATCCCTCATGTTACAGTATGTTGTATCCACATTTTCATTGAATTGTAGGTATTGCTTTATTTCTTCTTTAATTTCTCTTGTAGCCCACTTGTTGTTCAGAAGGTTGGTGCTTCATTTCCATGCATTTATGCTGGTTATGTAATTACTTTTGCCATTAATTTCTAGTTTCATTTCACTATAGTCAGATAATAGGCATGGGATAATTTAAATCCCTTTGCATTTACTTAAGAATGTTTTATGGGTTATTATATTGTCTATTTTGGAAAATGTCCCATGAGCAGCAAAAAATAATATTCTGATGTGGTTGGGTGGAACACTGTAGACATCTACTAAGTCCATTTGCTCACAGACATGATCCAGTTCTATTATATCTTTGCTGAATTTTTGTCTCATTGGTCTATCACTTTGCAACAGTGCAGTATTAAAGTCTACTATTACAAGTGTGTTCTTGTGTATTTGATTTTTTATGTCCATTACTATTTGTCTTATACATAGTTGGGTGTTCCTGTATTTGGTGCATATATATTCACTATTGTTAGTTCTTCTTGTTGTATTTTTCCACTAACAAGTATGTAGTGGCCTTATCTCTTTTAATCACTGCTTTTTTCTGGGTTTCTGTTGCATGGAATATTGTTTTCCATCCTTTGACTTTTAATCTATCAGTTTCCTTTTGAGTCAGATGTGGTTTTTGTATATGGTTTCTTGTAAGATCCTATTTCTTGTTCCATTCTATTAACCTGTTTCTTTTGATAGATAAATCGAGGCCATTTACATTTATGGATATAACTGATATGTACTGGCTCAACTTTGTCTTGTTGTGTTTCTGTTGTTTATTTTGTGCTTTTCCCCCTAGTTTAATTGTTTGCCTTGCCTTGTCATGTCTTTCTGCTGTTGTTCTGGAAATTATGGTCACTTTTGTCTCTATCTATTGTGTCTTTCAATGCCCTTTCTATTGTTTTTTGATCCATTTTGCCAGTCTGTCTTCAGATTGGTGAATTGAGGCCATTTCCATTGATGGTTATAAGTGATATTTATTGGCTTAAATTTGTTATTTTTTTCCTTTTGTTGGTTCTCTAATTTTTTCCTCTGTTTAATTGCTTTCTGTGCCTGAGAGTTTTTTTCTGCTGTTCTTGTTGGAATTTTTATGAGTCTAGAAAATCTTTCAATACCCTACAAGGTTGGTTTGGTGATCATGTATTTCTTTATATATTCTTTGTCATGAAAGTATCTTATTTCTCTATTAATTTTTAAAGATAGTTTTTCAGGGTTCTTCAGTATGGGTTGGAAGTTGTTTTTTTCCTTACTTTATGTACACCACTCTAAGCTTTACCTGACTTGAACATTTGTATTGAGAAGTCTGCTGTGATTCTGATGGGCTTTCCTTTATGGGTGATCTGTTTCTTTTCTATAACCATTTTTAAAATTCTATTCTTGTGTTAAATTCCTGAGATCTTGATTATTATATGTCTGAGTATAGATTTATTTTGATTGTGGCTTATTGAAGTTCTATATGCATCACTTATATGTATATTAGACTCTTTTCTCATGCTTGGGAAATTTTGGGTTATTTCCACAAATAGAATTTTTATGTAATTTGTGTCATCTCCTGCTTTTTCATTGATATCAAGTATTCTTATATCATTTTCCTTTACATGATCTTGCATCTGTTGAATTGTTATTTCCTGATCCCTTGTTATTTTTAAGAGATCTGTTCTGTCATGACAACTAACTGTGATACAGTCTTCAAGGTCTGAATCCCTATTTTCAATTTCATTCAAGAAGCTTTGCCAGCTTTCAATGAAATATTTAAGTTCCTGCATATGTGTTTGAATTCATTTCTTGCATTTTATCTCTTTCCTATATTGTTGGCTTATCATTTCCATCAGTTTATGTTTTTTTTTATTTTTTTCTATGTCTACTCTAGATTTGCTGATTTTTTCCTTCATTTTTGTTGCCATTTCTTTGTTTCCTGAGAGATTTTTTGATCTGATTTCCTTTATGTCCTTGTGGCTGTTTCTTTACTTCAGTTGCTATGATTTGAGAAATTTCAGATGTGTTTCTTCCATTTTACTCTATCTTTTTATCTCTTTGACTTGTTTTAGGAAGTCTGAAACTCAGATATTGTGTTTTGATTCTATGTATTTCCATTTTTTGTTTCAAATTTTTTTTTATTTTTCTTACATTTGTTCATATGTGTAACTTTTTTGAGTAGGTAGCTTTATCACTATTACCAAGGCCTCTCTAGGAATAGTCTATTCTTCAGGAATGTCTTCTATATATAGTAGATTATTTGTTTGTCTCTGTCCAAAGATCCTACTTCCACAATTTATTAAGAGTGAGATGTTGGTATCCAGTTGTTTGAGACCCCTGTATTTTGATGCTGGGGTGTGGTAAGGTTATACTGAGTTTCCCAGTATAGTTAAAGATGTGGGAACAGCTGATTACACTATATGTTATATCCTAGCTAAAGTAATAAAATTAGTAATAATGATAACATCAAGCACAGTTTAGAAACTGAAAAACTGTTGTAGCTATTAATTTTGTACATTAAACTATAAGAATAAAATCTACAGCAATATAACAGAATCAATCTTAAGTTGGGAGCTTTTACACTGTTTCCCCTTGGTAGAATGGATTTACTCTGTAGTGGGGAAATTTAAGAAGGACAGTGGGCAAAACAGAGGTAACTGAAAAGAAATACTGTAGAAGCCATGCTGGAGGACAAAGCATGATCATGCAAGGTTGTGAATCTAAAGAAGAAGACAGAAGAAAAAGGATGGAGCAAGCAAGATTTAACAAAGTTCAGCAGAAAAAGTAGAAAGACTATTTATTGACTCATATGAAATTATGATTAAATCTAGAGAAATACATTGGAGAATGGGGTAAAGAAGATAAATAAATAAAATAAAAAATATAAAGGACAAAAAAGGAAAAGAAAAAGCAAGCAAAGAAAAGAGAAAAGTAAAATGAATTTTTAAAAATTCCTCTTAGGTCTGCTGAGAGCCTCAAACTACAAGATAACACTACTAAGCCAGCAGGAATGTTTCTTCTGGATTTGATACTGATCTTGGCTTTCAGATGTTGGGTCCTAGGGTCAATATTTTCTGCATGTCCCTTAGCAGTCTGCCTTCTTCTTGCCTATTTCTCTTGGTGTTGTCTCTCTCTCAATTGCTGTACTGCTTTATGAATGACAGGGAGCTGTTCACAGCCCTTTGCACAATTGGCCCCTCATGGTCCTTGTTTGTCTTGTGCCCCTCTTCCACTGGTAAATATCTTTCTTCTCAGGTTGTTTTTTTTGGGTACTGTGGGATTCTGCCTGGTGGTCTGGTCCTCTGGTCCTGCTGTTGCCATTCACAGCTGCTTAGCCCCAATTTTTATTCCCTTCTGGTGGGTTGGTACTATCCTCGACTTCATTGCTTTACAAGGTCATCTGCCACCACTACCCACCTCTAATGTGGTCTGTAACTCCCTCAGGTGAGATGGTGTGAGGTTCTGTGATGTCTTTCTGCTCTTGCCCCTAGTGGCATGGGGATAGCCCCAGACTTCACACATGCTAGCTGCAAGGCTATTTAATTTCCTGTACCTCTCTAGCCACAAGTCATGGAGGAGGTATAAACTGCTGCATTTACTAAGTGCCCCTCTTGTCTATAATATTGTATCTAGAAGTTCCAGTTAGCACTCTGGTGCTCAAAAAGAAAGAAAGAAAAGAAAAAAGAAAAGGAAAGGAAAGGAAAGGAAAAGAAAAGAAAGGAAAGGAAAGGAAAGGAAAGGAAAGGAAAAGAAAAGAAAAGAAAAGAAAAGAAAAGAAAAGAAAAGGCATAGAAAAAAACAGAAAGAAAGCTGGCCAATTGTCAGACAGGGAGACCTGTGTGTGTCAGCAGAACTTACTACAGGACTGTGGTGTCTTCCATTTGGAGGAAGGCAGAAGAGTCAGGGTACCTTATATCCCAATCTAATGTGCTTTGATTTAGCCACACTATTTTAGGGTTACTGGGGTTTTTTTTTCTTTTATGATTCCAAATATGATGGGCAGTCATCCTGATCTGGTAAATAACTGGCCATGGGGTGAGCTGCTTGGCCGTTTTATTAAGTCTTTTATCTATATTTTGCTTGATCCATGAGTCTCTTAATTCAGATTTATTTAGGTTTCAGGGTATATGTCACTTCCCTTTCTTTCAAGTAACTGTGTTTTTATTTTAATTTTCCTGATCAGCCCTGAACAAGGCTCCTCCCCTGTTCAACCATGATATCTCCTGAATCCTGCTCCATTATTTAAAAGTTTCCATCCTGGACATCTTACTCCTGAAGTGAACTTGCTGCTCCTTTCTATTATTTTCAATGATTTATCCTGTAGTTTATTTCTCTTTTCATGCTAGTGTGATCTGAGAACAACTCGATATTTCACTCATCTTGAATTTTTTAAGACTTGTATTATGGCCTTCTATATATTCTATCTTGGAAAATGTTCTGTTTGTTCCTGGGAAGAATGCATTTTATAAACTCCATTGAGTCCCTGGAGCTGAGAGTGCATGAGGTGATTTCCAGCATGCTGGCACTCTCTTGCTGAAAGCTTTGGACCATTGCTCCCACTACTTAGGACCCCACCCAGCTGTCTGAACAACCTTAGAAAGCACAGGCGATCCCGCTGGCCTGACTAGGCCATTCCTAGCCACCTCCATTGAGCCCTGGAGACTAAGGGCATGCGAGGTGAGTTCCAGTGCACTTGTGCTCACTCAGAGAGAGCTTTGGACCATCATTACCAGTGGTTAGGACCCTGGCAGCTTCCTAAAATACCACTGGAGGCAAGAGAAGTCCCAATGACTGAATGGGCCATGCCTAACCACCTCTATTGAGCCCTGAAAACTGAGGGCTCCAGAGGTGACTTACAGCATGCTTGAATTTGGGGAGAACATTGAAACATTGCTCCCAACAGTTAGGACACTGCCCAGCATGCTAGACCACTTGAGGATGCAAGAGAGGTACTTGCAGGCCTGACTGGGCCAAGCCCAGTGACCTTCAATCAGTCCTGTGGAGCTGTGAGCACACATTGTCATTCCCAGCACACCCATGGGAAGCTTTGGAACATCACTCAAAACCCAGAATATAGGAAAAAAACAAAATGAAAGACAAAACTGCAATCTGAAGCCTCTAGCCCAACCCAAACAAGGCTACAAGCCATGTACATGAAGAAAATATAAGCCACACACCTGAAATGATATCAACTGAAATAAAGAACTCCAGGAAGCTATAAAAGAACTCAAATCAGAAAAAGTCTCCCAGGTAAAAGAAGAAATGATAAATGTAATGAAAGAAATGCTAAACACATCTAAAAGACATTTAAAAATTAGAGGAACACTCCAAAAAAATGGACACCCTGAATGAACAATATAAGAAACAAACAGAATGCATGAAGCAGATTCAAAGAGATCTATAGGAAATCAAAATTTCCATTGAAAGTTGGCCGAACCACTTCAATGAAAGTGAAGATAGAATTTCAGACCTCAAAGACAAGATTGCAACAAGTGAACAGGAAATGAAAGAAGTTTTAAAAATAATAAGGAATCAGGAAATAACAATTCAACAGCTGCAAGATGATGCAAAGAAAAACAACATAAGGGATAAAGGGATAAAGGAAAAAGAAGGGATAAAGGAAAAAGAAGGGCACAACACAAATGATATCAAGAGGCTATTTAGAGAAGTAATATCTGAATTTCCCAAACAGGAGAATGGAAACTGACATACAGATCAGTGAAGCATATAAAACTCCAAATAACCATAAGCAAAATAAAACTACACCCAGACATATAAAAATCACCATCCCAGAAATACAACATAAGAACAGGCTATTAAAAGCTGTTAGAAAGAAAAGACATATCACCTATAAAGGAAAGCCTATCAGAATCACAGTAGACTTCACAACACAAACAATGAAGAAAAGAAGAGCATGTAGTGAAGTATTTCAGATCCTAAAGGAAAATGGCTTCCCACCCAGACTGATGTACCCTGCTAAACTGTCCTTCAAAATGGATGGAGAAAAAAGATACTTACACACCAAAGAACAGCTGAAGAATTTCAAGATCACCAAACCAACCCTGCAAAGAGTACTGAAAGACACTCTAGATAGACATACAAAAAAACCACTAAGCAGGGCAGAAAATTAAACATGGTGGAAAGATAAGAAGCAACAGCAGAAAGATAACATGTCAAAAATCAGTTATAACCATTAATGTAAATGGCCTCAATTCACCAGTCAAAAGAAACAGGAAACAGGCTGGCAAAAAAGATCAAGAAACAACATTCAAACACATGCTGTCTACAAGAAACCCATCTAAACAAAAGGGAAATTCATAGACTGAAAGTCAAAGGATAGAAAACAATACTCCATGCAATAGGAACCTAAAAATTGGGGTAGTTTTTATGTTTGCACACAATGTGAACTGCAAACCAAGAATGATCCAATGAGATAAAAAGGTCATTTCATACTAGTTAGGAGAAAACTTCAAGAGGAAGAGATAACAAACTTAAATATATATGCACAAAATTTAGCAGCACACAGCTACACAAAACAAGTATTGACAAAGGAAAAAATCAAATAAGCAATATCACAATTATAACAGGAGAACTTAACATGCCACTGACACAAGGGACAGATCAACCAGACAAAAAAATCATCAAAGAAATAAAAGAATTGAATCACACTTGTGAACAAAAGGACTTGATAGATGTATACAGTGTATTCCACCCAACAATATCAGAATATACATTTGTCTCAGCAGTACATGGGACATTCTCTAAAATAGACCATATACTAGCCCACAGAACATAATTAAGTTAATGCAAAAGAAATTAAATTATCCCATGCATGTTATCAGATCATAGTGCCATGAAACTAGAAATTAATGATTAAAAAATTGCAAAAAACCCACAAACATATGCAAATTGAATAATGCACTCCTCAGTAATCAGTGGGTCACAGAGAAAACTAAAGAAAAAATTAAAAAATATCTACAAGCAAATGAAAATACAAATACAACTTACCAGAATCTGTGGGAAGCAATTAAAGCAGTCCTCAGAGGAAAATTTACTTCAGTTAATTCCCACATCAAGAACACAGAACAAATACAAATAAACAACTGATGCTACACCTCAAACATCTAGAAAAAGAAGAGCAAGTCAAGCCCAAAGCCAAAAGAAGGGAGGAAATTATAAAGGTCAGAGCAGAAATCAATGCAACAGAGACTAAGAAAACAGTACAAACATTCTGTTCTCTTTTGTTTTGTTCTCTTTAAAACAAAATAAAATAAAATAAAGTAAAATAAAATAGAATGTATATTATGATGATGCTGGGTGGAATATTCTGTGTTAGTTTTGGGGTTGATTTATTCTAAAATATAATTCAAATGCACTGTTTAATTTTTGACTTGCTGCCTAGTTGATGTGTTCATTGTCAAAAGTACTTTACAATCCTCCGTATTCATTACACTGCAATTTATTTCTCTGAATAGAACAGTTCCAATTTTTTCTGTGTTTTTGTTTACCCCAAATTTGAATTTGTATATATTTGCAATGGTTTTGTGTTTTTATCATGGTAATGACCCTTTTTAATCACTCTTTATAGTTTTGGAGTCACATGTCTAGCCCTTTAATCATCTTTGATTTTTGACAACTTGATTGTTATGTGTCTTTGCTAACTCTTATTTGGGTTGAATTTAATTGGAGAACTCTAGTTTTCCTTTTCCCAGATGCTTTTTTCCTTATTGGATTTGGGAATTTTCAGTCAATACTTCCTTTAATATGTTCTCTCAGCGTTTTGTCTTCCTCTTGTGTGAACTCCTATTTTCCAAAGTTCATTATTTTGATAATATCCTATAATTCCTCTAAGTTTTTCTCTGTTGTTTTTTTGGCCCAAGACTTAATAATTAAGTATGGCCTATTTTAGAGCTCACTGAGTTTCTTCTCTGTGATCAATTATACTGCTGTAGCTTTATATTGAGTTTACAGTACAATCATTATATACTTAAATTCTAAGATTTATTATTATAATTTCCTCTTTGGTCAAGTTATTCATTTGATTTATAAATTGTTTTCTAAATTTAATTTAATTTTATACTTACATTTTCCTGAAGTTCCCTGAAGTTTATTGAGAAAATTATTCTGAATCATTTATGAGTCAGTTTATAGATTGGCATTTATCAGGATTTGTCACTAGAGATTTATTAATTTTTTTGTGGTTTGATATTTCCTTGACTTACATAATCCTTATGTTGTACTGGTGATGGTGCATTCAAAGAAATATTTGTCACTTTCTTGGAATTTGCAGGTGTTCTTTGGTGATAATAAGTATTTTGTATTTAGTTTATCTGGGGATTCTGGGTGGTTCCTTTGACAGTGATCTTAGGCAAGTATACCTTGATTTGATTCTAAAATTGGGTTGAGATGTTGCCTGTATTCTGAAGTTGAATGGAAGTGCTAACTCTGCACTGGAACCACCATCTAGAGTCTAGTTAGGATGAACTGCTGAATGGATTCTGATAACCTCTGATTGTACAGTTTTGCAGGGTTTTTTTCTGGCTGAGTAGTATTGTCTTTTGGAACATATAGTTGGGCAAGTGATGGGCTCCAATGCATGGTAAGGTTTCTAGGATCATCACTTAAGATAAGCAGATATGTGTAAATTCATGCTTATTTTTGTCCTAATATACCCTTAAGCAAAGTACTGAGACGTGGTTGCATTGCCACTTGGCTGCTGGGTTTAAGTAGGAAAAGATGCTCCTTCCATAGATAATCCATAACCTCCACTTGTCTCTTGGCCTGACAAAATCTTAAGAGAGGACTGGGGTTTAGTTGGATTGCCAGTTGGCTGCTGAGTTTAAACAGAGATGGATTCTCATTCCATGGATAACTGCTGATTATTATTTGCTTGCCAGGTTGAGGAAGTCTTGAGAGAACTGTGGTTGGGTGGTGAAGCTGAATGTGAACTTGAGCCTGACAGTCCTTCAGACTATTCTTGCTGCAGAATGCTGTTATTGGTTAGTCCCTCTAATTTGGTGATCTTGGCCAGAACACAGAGCTACTACTGAGATCTGTGTCCTGATCACTGCAAGCCCCAACCCCATGCACTGTTTTTAAATAACTCCAGATGGTCTACTTTTCGTGGCCCTACAATATATGCTATGGTGTAAGGTAAGATTTGACTTCCTCCAAAGGATTTCAGAAATGGTAAGGCAGCTGAATGTTCATTTCCATCTCTGTTTTCCTACTCTTAAAACACTAGTCCAGAAAAATCCTTTATGTTTGATGCTATACCAGTTCGGAGGAGAGGAAAAATGGTCAGAGAAACTATTCTCTTACACTTTTCTCAGCTCTGTAGTACAAGATGTCTCAATCTCAGTTTCTAATTATAAAGTGTATTATTTTCTGTGTATATTTACTACTTGGAATTCTATGAGTGGAATGGAATCAGAGAACACATTCCAAATTTGTGTTGATATCACTATCTATACCTCAATCTTAATAGAATATAACAATTCCATAAGTGCTTTAAGTGATATAAGAAGAGTACTGTCATTAAGTTAACATCAAATCCTCCATAAGTGCTTCTTTACTTGTTCAATGGAAACTGGAGAAAGGATAATCTACACTATCAAAATAAAAAAGTATCCCGACTATAGATGCTTGCAATAAAGAAATACAAGAAAAATCACCACATTGGCTTGCTTGTTTTCTTTCTTTTTCTCTTTCTTTCTTTCTTTCTTTCTTTCTTTCTTTCTTTCTTTCTTTCAATCAAGAATCAAACTCATGACATTGCACTTGCCAGGCAGGCTCTGTGCCACTGAGCTATTAGCTTTTTTCTGCCTTCTTTGGTGTAAAATGCTTTAGATCATGTCAAACAAGTCAGAGTGTAGGCAGAATACCATGCCAAAGTTAATAAACTGACTGAAACAGAAAATAAGCTGGGTTTCTTGAAGAAGAAAGAATCCCCTGGATGTTCTCATCATTATTTCAGTGGGCTCATGAGAGATCAGGATAGTTGAGCATCATAACATTGCAAAAGTGGATTATAAATGAGGGAGTGATTATAAATGAGCAAATAGACATTAAAAAGAGATCATTGTACTCTATAGCAGAAACTACACACTGGGCCTATTTTATAAGAGAAATTTACAAAGGAGAAGGGCCAATCGAAATAAGCATGACAATTTCACTATCCACACTTTGCTGTAGTAGGAGCCTTTAAATGGGCCCTACCAATGTGTGTTTCTATAGATCTTTTATGATCTTTTATGGGATTACTCATGTAAGGCACCAAACTATGCTTATGTTATCAAATGGTTAACAAAATAACTTTTATAGTCTTTGGGAGTGCCACAATCTGTATAGTTTTAAAGACTCCCTCTTCATCATATATGAAATTCTTATATCAGCCTTACAAAATAGCATCACCTGAATTTTAAATTTTTCCCATGGCATAGTAATATTTCATTATGTATAGATCTTGAGGCATTTGTAGGAAAATAGATGCACCTGAAAAACATAATATTGAATGAAATAAATCAGACACACAAGTTTAAATACTGTATGGTATCTCTCATTTGAGTGAGACAAAAAATAAACAAAGAACATGATAAAAGATGGATAAAAAAAGGACAAGGGAATAGATTTCTACCAATAGGGAACTAGTTCAAGGGAACAAGGGTGAAGGCTGAGGAGGAGGGGAAAGAGAAATGAGAGGAATAAAGACATGCCATGTGCAGGAATTTAATAATGTCAGTCATGTAAGCATCCTATTATAACATGAGCTAAGACAAATAATATCAACAGGTATGAAAAATGTAATAAGGGAACCACAGAAAGATGGAGAAAGGGGATTATAAAAAAACTAACTGGAACATATATATGTAACTACTCCCCAAGATGATTGTAAACTGGACTGGGGATTTAGCTCAGCAGCATAAACGTCTGCCTGGTAAGTGCGAGGTCATGAGTTAGATCTATTGTATTTTAAAAAAAGTGATTAAAAACTGCATGAACTTCAGAAGTGCATGAATAAAATAAAGTAAGACAAAATAAAAATTTCTTGGTAGCACATAACATGGGAACATAAGGGACTTCTATTTTATTTTATGGAAAAAAGGCAAAACAAAAGTAAAAAACAAAATAATAGGACAATAAAAAATACTTGATACATTGTATGTTGTTATCTTTAAAGTAGTTGCTCAGAATAAAAAATATAGGAATAAAAATTTCTCCAATCAATACTAGCATAAACCTTTCTTTTCAATGAAGTAAGAGATGGCATTAGGATAACTGACTTGCATTTTTCCCTTTTTTCTTCTGTCTTTTCTTCTTTCACACCTCGTTCTCTTTTCCTTTTAAAAATTTTCTTCCCATTTGATAACATCTATTGTACATTTTAGACCTTATGTACTCTTTCAGTTTCTCAATCAGGGAGACAATACATTTACATGTGTTAGTCTGATTTATTTCACTTTTGAATATGGTCTCAAGTCGCATCCATTTACCTATAAAGTATCAAGTTTATACTTCATTATTGTTGACTCCATTGCATAAAAAATCCATTTTATCCATTCCTGGTTTGATGGATATTTGAGTTGTTTGCAATATTTAGCTATTAAAATTATGCTGCTATACAACTAGGTGGACATATATCTTTGTGGTATGATGTTTTTAATTCTTTTGGGAAGATACCCATAAGGGGAACAGTTGGGTTGAATGGAACCTTTAATCCTAGTTTTTTGAGGAATTTCCACACTGAATTCCACAGTGTTTGCAACAGTCTGCATTCCAACCAACAGGAGAGAAGGATTCCTTTTTTCCCACAGCCCCTCCAGCATTTGTTATTGGTTGATCTCTTAATGGTATCGATTACTTCTGGGATGAAATGGAATCTTAATGTGGTTTCATTTTTCATTCCTCAAATGACCAATGATGTTGAATATTTTTTCATGTATTTATTTGCCACTTGAATATCTTCTTCTGAGTAGTATGTATTCATCTTAGGTGTCCATTTTTGAATTGGATCTTTAAATTTGGGGGTTCTGATTCCTTCCAATTCTGTACGATTTTTAGATAGAAATCCTCTGCCTGAGCAAAACTTGGCTAAAATTTTTCCCCACTGTGTGGGTTGTCTTTTCACTCTGTTGGTTATTTCTATTGATTTGCAAAAGCTTTTTAATAAGGTGAGATCCCAATTGTTGATTCCATGAACTATTTTGGACTTTTAAATAAGTACAATAGAGAGGAGTTAGAGGAAAATGGTCCCCAGTGTGGTTGAAAAATTACCCATAGACAAAAACATTGCCACTGATTACACAAAAGTTATTTCCCTATGGTATAATTGCATCATACTGAACTTCACAACATATGAGGATGTCAATAGTGATATTATAGCTTCTATTTGTATATACACTCACACTAGTCACAACCCTTTACTAGTGTTAGGGTTTGCCACTCACCCAGCAAACACCCAATTTTTCCTTCATTGTATCTATCTTCCTTAGAGAACACTAAAGACTAACTACCTCTTACAGTTGGTACTTAACTCTAAAACTTTCCTAAACTTCTGTCCACCCATTACTGACAAAAAGCTGAACAAATCTCATACCATTATTTGGAGAGATGACCTTAGCTTCCACAGAACAAATGTGGTTCTTGCTCCCAATACCCAGGATGAATAACACCATTTTGGTCATACACTGAAAACCATCAGACCCCCAAATTCTGGCTACAGATAACCTGTAACTTTAACCTATACTCAATTATTGTAAACCTCTTACTTGAGAAGTTTCTTAACCTTAACTGTTTTATTCAAAACTGCCTAGACATTTATAGTACAATTTCCAAGGCATTACATATGATATTTAAATAGAAATTCATAAAATCATAAATATCAGTCACATGTAAATTAACTCATATCAAATTATATGTAATTTAAAATAAAATATTGTTCTAATACTTTTACTCTTAGTTATTTAAAGAGAACAAGATAAGGTAGGTAGGTTGGGGATTTAGCTTAGCAGCATATGCACCAGCCTGGCAAACAGGGGGTCTTGAGTTCAGTCCCCAGTCCTAAGAAAAAAAAGAAAAATGAGGTACCAGTGAACAAAACATATTTTCTGACCATAGGAAGGAATGTTTATCTTACATGTTCATGCTATACTTTCCAAACAACACACAGGTCCTACTGCAGGAAACCATCAAGGATGGAATGAAATATCAAAATCCTGTCCTTTATTTTGAAGTAAAATCTTCATCATAAGAGAGACAATTGCAATTTGGCTTCAAAAACCAACTTATCTTGATTCTTTAGCTCTTCTTTTAGAATCTAGATGAGAATTTTGCTACTAGAGTACACCTCTCCAGCTATCTTTCATTCATTATTTTGAAACATGCTATTTTTAAAAAATAATTCTATTGGTACAGGGGGCAAGAGATTTAGCTCAGTGGCCTAAGCACCTGCTTGGCAAGTGAAAGATCATGAGTTCGATCTCCAGCACCAGAAATAAATAAATAAATAAATAAATATGCTTCCATTCAATTGACACATTTTACATATACATAATGATAACATTTATCATAGAGAATTTGTACCTGTATATGATATATCCTGATTCATTTTTCCCATTCCTCTCCCTTGAACACATCTTTCCCTGACAAAAGTATTGTTTCCATTTTTTCTTCTATTCTTCTTTCATTTCCCTTCCTTCATTTCTCCCGTCCCTATTTTCACATTCAATTTGAACATTTTCTGCCCATTTCCCAATATCTACTGTACATTTTGGTCTTTATTTACATTTCTAGTTTATCATATCAGAGAAACAATATGATATTTAATTATGTGTTTCTGATTTATTTCACTCAAGAGTATGATTTCAGGGTACACACATTTAAATATGAATGACTCAAGTTTATCCTTTGTTGAAGTGTACCACTCCATCATACTAAAAAAAACACCCTTATATCTTCTTTATCCATTTATTGGTTGATGGGCATTTGGGTTGTTTCCACAATTTATCCATTACGAATTGTGCGACTATAAACATGTGTGTGCATATATTTCTGTGATTTGATGCTTTTAACAGTTTTGGAAATATACCAAGAAGCAGAATAGTTTAGTCATGAGGGACCTCTAGTCTTAGATTTTGAGAAATCTCCATACTGATTTCCACAGTGTTTACATTTTGAACTCCCACCAAAAGAGGGAACAAGTTCCCTTTTCCCCACAGGCCTGTCAGCATTTCTTACAGGATAATTTTTGGATAATTATCTTACTGGATAAATTGTGTATAATTATCAATCCATTCTTTCTAGAGTGAGACTGAGTCTCAGTGTTGTTGTAATTTTGATCTCTGGAATGAAAAGTGATTCTTTTATTTGTGTCTTCTGTAATATTTTGATTTTAGGCAACATTTCTGTTTGTACCTGAGAGATCATTTTTTAAATTAAGATTAAAAAGACACAGAAAAGAAAAAAAAGCAATACATACAAATAAAAACAAAAAAATGCAATTATAGTAGAGGTTTACAAAACAAGAAGATAGCTATTTGACTATTGTAATATTGCATATGGTTACCTTCAAGAGGGTTGCTTAATTAACTGATATAGACATGTACAATGGATCTAAACATGTGAGTATTAACTGTTCTTTGCCAATAACTAATACATTAATAGTATACTCGGTTTAGTTATCATATACATACATATATATATATATATATAGTATCTACATATTTATGTCTTTTTCTTTTCTCTTCCTTCTTTCCTCCTTTCCCTTATTCCAATTACTTTTCCTCTTTGAACAGATTCTTACCCTTGAACCGTGTTCATTGTAAATTTTGGAACACAAATAATTTTTGATTTTCTTACACTAGGGAGATATTATGGTATTTACACATGTGAGTTTAATTTATTTCACTTGTGAGTATTGTCTCAAGTCATGTCTATTTACTTATGAAAGTCATGATGCAATCTTACTTTATAGCTGAGTAGTGCTCCATTGTATAAAAATACATCATTTTTATTGAGTCCTTGATTGATGGGCACTTGGACTGCTTCCAAAATTTGGCTATTACATATTGTGCTGCTATAAACATGGGTGCATGTATATCACTGTGGTATGATGTTTTCAGTTCTTCTGGGAAAATATCCATTAATGGGATATCTCGGTCAAATGGAATCTCTAATCCTAGTGTTTTGAGGAATATCTGCACTGATTTCCATAGTTGATGCACAAACAGTGGAGAAGGGTTGTTTTTCCTCACAGGCCCTCCAGCATTTGTTGTTGATTTCTTGATCTTAGACATTCTTTCTGTGGTAAGATGGAATCTCAGTATTGTTTTAATTTGCATTTACAGAATGACTATTGACATTGAACATTTTTTCATGTATTTATTTGCTATTTGTATTTCTTCAGCTGAGAAGTGTGGATTCAGCCCAGATGCCGATTTTTGGAGTGGATCCTTGAATTTTAGGGGTCCAATATTTTTTAATTCTTAATAAGTTCTAGATAGAAGTCCTTTGTCTGAGGGACAGTTGGCTAAGATATTTTCCAAATTCATAGGTTTTCTTTTCATTTTGTTGGAAATTTCTTTTGACATGCAAAGATTTTTAATAAGAGGAAATTCCAATTGTAGATTCTGGGAAGTATTTCTTGTGCAGTTTAATTTTTTGTTCATGAACTCTCTGCCCACTCCTATGTCTTCAAGATTTCTACCTAATTTGTCTTCTAGTAGATTTACTGTTTCTGTTTTAATATTTAGACCTTTGATCCATTTTGACTTTACTGCATGATGTTAGGCATAGATTTAGTTTTCAGCATATTTAGAGCTAGTTTTTCTAGCACCACTTATGATAGAGGTTCTCTTTCTTCCAGAATACATATTTGGCCCCATTTTCAAAGATGAGGTAGCCAATTGTGCTTGTAGTTGTGGCTTTATCTTCTAATCTATTCCATTGATCTTCAGATAATTTGTATTCCAATTCCATGCTGATTTTACCACAGTAGTTTCGTAATATAATTTCAAGTTGGGGATTGTGATGCTTCCTGCTCTAGCTTTGTTGTCCAGAATTGCCTTTGCTATTTTAGGTCTCTTCTGGTTCCAGATGAAATTGAGGGATTATTTCTCCAGATCTGTGAGGTATGCAAATATTATTTTTATTGCAATTGCATTAAGTCTGTATAACAATTTTGGGAGAATGGCCATTTTCACAATGTTTGTTCTTCCTATCCATGAACAAAGAGTAGCTTTCCATTTTCTGAAATTTTCCTCAATTTGTTTTTCCACAGTAATGTAATTTTCACCTTATAGACATTTTACTTCCTTTGTTAGATTGATTCCTAAGCATTTTGGTTTTTTTGGATGCTATATTGAAGGGTGTGGTTTTGCTTATTTCTCTCTCCATAGCTTGTTGTTTGTCTACAAGAATGCTATTGATTTTTGAGTGTTTACCTTATATCCAGCTATATTACTGAATTTGATTATTATGACTAGGACTCTTTCAATAGAGTTTTTGGGGTCTTCTATGTAAAGTATCATATCACATGCAAATAATGATAATTTAAACTCTTCCTCTCTTATCCTCATTCCTTTTATTTCTCTTTCTTGTCTAATTTTCTGGCTAATGTTTCCAGAACTATATTGAACAGCAGTGGTGATAACGGACATCTTGTCTTGTTCCTGAATTAGGGTGAAAGTTTATAGTTTTGTCCATTTAGTAAGACGCTGTCTGTTGGTTTATCACATATAGTTTTTATCAGATTGAGGTAGAGACCATCTATTCTGATTTTACGTAGTGATTTTTTCATTAATGAGTGTTGGATTTTGTCAAAAGCTTTTTCTGCATCTATGGAAATGACCATGTGGTTCTTGTCTTTTGGCTTTGTTGATATGTGTATTATGATTACTGATTTGCATATGTTGAACCATCCCTGCATTCCTGGGATGAATACCACTTGATCATGGTGTATAAACTTCCTGATGACTTGTTGCATTCTATTTGCCTGAATTTTATTCAGGATTTTTGCATCTATTAGCCTGTAATTTTCTTTTTTGGGTTTTCTTTCCCTGGCTTTGGTATTAGGGTAATACTTGCTTCCAGGAATGAGTTAGGGAGAATTTCTTCCCTTTCAGTTTCATTGAAAAATTTGAGGAAAGTTGGAATTAAGTCTTGCCTAAATGTCTTGTAGAATTCTGCAGTGAATCAGTCAAGACCTTAGTTTTTCTTTCTTGGTAGGGTTATAATTTCATTTTAAATTTCATTAACTTAGATTGAGTTATTCAGTAGTTTTACATATTCTTGATTTAGCTTTGGTAATTCATATGCCATTTCTTTAGTGTTATCTAACCTATGACAGTGAACATTTCTAAAGTAAGTACTGATGATCTTCTGTATTTCCACAAGGTGTGTAGTGATTTCACCTTTTTCATTTGTTTCATAGATATGAGATTTTTCTTTCATCTTTTTAATAAGGTTGGTAAGGGGTTTATCATTTTCATTTATTTTTTCAAAGAACCAACTTTTCAATTCATTAATTCTTTGTACTGTTTTTGTAGCTTCAATTCCATTAATTTCTGCTTTATAAATTTCTACATTCTTTGGGATTTTAGCTTGACTTGCTCTTCTTTTTCTATACGTTTGAGGTGCAGCATTAAATTGTTTATGCATGTTCTTTCCATTTTCTTATTGTGAATGTTTAGTGATATAAATTACCTTCTGAATGCTGTTTTTATTGTGTCCCATAGATTCTGGTAATTTGTATTTGCATTTTGATTCCATATTGCTTAATTTCTTCTTTAATTTCTTCTGTGAGCCACAGGTTGTTAAGCAGAGTGTTGTTTAATTCTCATGTGCTTATGGGAGTCTTGTGGCATTTTTGTCATTAATTTCCAATTTTATTGTGCTATAGTAAGATAAGATTCATAAAATTATTTTGATTCCTTTGCATTTACTTAAGCATGTTCTGTGAGTAATTATATGATCTGTTTTATAGAATGACACATGTACAGCTGAGAAAAATGTGTATTCTGATATTGTGGGGTGGAAAACTGTACACATCTACTAGATCCTTTTTTTCACAAGTCTGATTTACTTCTGTTAATTGTTTACTGATTTTTTCTTTGGTTGATCTGCCTCTTTCTGACAATGGGGTGTCAATTATCTTTTTACAGCTGTATAATTGTTTATTTGGTTTTGCATGTCTATTGAAATTTGTATTATGTAGATTGCTGATCTCTTATTTGATGCATACATGTTTGTCATTGTAATCTCTTCATCTTGTGGTTTTTCCATAACAAGTATGTAGTAACATTCTTTATTTCTCTTGATCATTCTTGGTTTGAAATTCACATTGTCTAAAAACAATAGTTATCCCTGCTTTTTGCAGGGTTTCTGTTGCGTGGAGTATTGTTTTCCATCCTTCAGTTTTTAGTCTATGAATTCACTTGAGTTGAATGTGTTTCTTAGACAAAGCATATTGTTGAATTTTGTTTTTTTAATCCATTCTTGCAGTCTGTTTCTTTTTATTGTTGAGCTGAGACCATTTACATTGATGGATGTAACTGATATGCACCGACTTATCATTGTCATGTTATCGTCTGTTGTTGGTTTTCTACTTTTTCTGTTTAATTGTTTGCCAGGCTTAGTGGATTCCTTCTATTGTGTTCTTGGTATTGTAGTTATCTTTGTCTCTTTCTAGAGTGTCTGTCAGCAACCTTTGCAGAGTTGGTTTGGTGGCTATGAATTTCTTCAGTTGTTCTTTGTCATGGAAGTATCTTATTTCTCCATCAATTTTTAAAGAGAGTTGTGCAGGATGTATTAATCTTTTTTGAAAGTTGTTTTCATTCAGGACCTGAAAAACTTCACTCCATACTCTTGTTGACTTGAAGGCTTGTTTTGAGAAGTTGCTGTGATTCTGATAGTCTTTTCTTCATAGGTGATTTGCTTCTTTTCTCTGAAAGCTTTTAGTATTCTGTTTTTGTGCTAATTTGTCATACCCTAATTATTATATGTCTGGGTGAAGATTTATTTAGGTTATGGTTAATTGGGTTTTTCTATGTCTCACTTATCTGTATATCAGATTGTCTTCCCATGTTTGGAATATTTTCTGTTATTATTTCTGCAAATAGTCTTAGTAGGAAATTTGTGTTGACCCCTACTCTTTCATCTATCAATCTTATATTGTTTCTCTTTGCATCATCTTGCAGCTGTTGAATTGCTGTTTCCTGATTCCTTTTTATTTTTAAGAGATCTTTCATTTTGAGGTCTTAATCTTACACTTTGTCTTCAAGGTCTGAGATTCTGTCTTCAGCTTCACTCAAGCAGTTTTGCAGGTTTCAATGGAATTTTTAATTTCTTATATATCCCTTTGAATCCGTTTCATGCATTCTAATTCTGTCTTATACTGTTCATTCAAGGATTCTATCATTTTCTTATGTTCCTTTCTTTTTTATCTAGATCTTCTTTAGATACACAATCATTTTTTGCATAATATTTGTAATTTAATTTTTTATCTGTGAGATTATTTCTTATCTTATTTCCTATATAACTTCATGCAGTTGTTTCTTTACTTCATTTACTACCATTTCAGAAAGTTCAGTTGTGCAATTTCCCATGTCTTCCATTTCAGTGTCTCTTGGGTTTTTTCCCAGTTGGCTGGAGGACTGAGACTGCCTCATGCTCTTTTGTTTTTCATTTTCCTCTGGGACCTGTGTGACTGGTCAGTCACCCTCCTGTTGCATTGCACTATAACATTGTACTGAGCAGAGTTTCAATACTCTGATATCTCCTTGGCTAGCTGGAGTGCACCCCTGACCAATGATTCTGGATCCTTGTGTTCTGTGGCTTGTGAGCCTGACCAGGTGATCCCCTGATACACTGCACTGGGTTGCTCTGGGATGTTGGCATGAGCAGAGGTTGGATTCTCTTGCTACAGGTAGGGACAGACTCTAGGAATATGTTGCTGGGGCTTTGAGCCTGGTGGAATGGAGTTGAGACACTCTGGCACCCAGGTGGCTAGCAAGAATGTACCCCCAGTGTGTCACCAGAGCTAAGTGCCTGGTTGGGTGGAATTCAAAATCGCTGGAAACCAGGTGTATTGGCAGAGCAAAGCATTGTGTGTGACACTGCCTGGACCTTGCCTCTGGCTAGAGGAGTTCAGAGCCTTTGGATTGCACAGCTAGCCAGAGTGCATCACCAGAACATGGTGCAAGGTCCTTGATCTTGATTGAGAAGAGTTTGGAACCTCCAGGACCCATTGCATATCTAGCTGTGCCATACCACTAAACTATGGAGCTGGGGCTTTGTGTTATGATGAACAGAACTCAAATTTTACAAGACCCATGGTTGCTCCCTGATCATTGGTTATGGGACTCTAGGCTGGACTGGGATCTGTACCTCAGAGATATGTAAGGTTGGCCAGGCATTCCCCTGATGGGTTTTGCTGGGATGTTGGGCTGAGAAGAATCTGGAACCTCTGTGCAGCTAGCAAGGATGCAACCCTGGAGTGCAGTGCTGGGGTCTTATGCCTGTTTGTGTGGAGTTAAGAACTTCTGGGACCCAGGTTGCTAGACAAAGCACAACACCAAGTGTGTCACCACCTCGACCTTGCCTGTGTCTGGGAGAAGTTCAGAGCCTCTGAAGCATGCAGCTAGTCAGAGCACAACCTCAGCGTATAGTGCCAGGGCCTTGCTTCTGGCTAGGTGGAGTTCAGAAACACCAGGACCCACTGCATGTCTAGTTAGGCATACTGCTGAATTATGGAGCTGTGTCAAGATCATTTTTCTATAGCCTTTTCCACTCGTTTGTTTTACTTCTGTTGTTATCATTTCAGAAAGTTCCAGTGTTTGACTTCCAATTTCATTCATTTAATTAAGTTCCAGGTTTGTCTTGGGTGGGCTGGGGTCTGAGGTCAAACTCTGCCTCTGTATCTTGTCATTCTCCATCTCCTCTTTTTTCTTCTATTTTGTCACCTACATTGATGCCCACAAACCTATCATGATATAAAGCTCTATGCCTTGGTTACTTTTCTCTCCCTGCTGAAACAAAATGCCTAATGCCCAAAATTAGGAGATGAAAGTTTTATTTAGATTACAGTTTTATTGGAGGTTTCAGTGCATACTCAGCTAGCTACAAGGCAGAGTGGCATGACTAAGGGGCAACTGTTCATGGCAGCTGCAAGAGAGACAAGAATGAACCAGGTTAAAAAAAAAGGAAATCTCATCTTGTTCTCTCTATTGTACTGTGTGTTTGATACCTTTCCCTAGGTGGGCGCAGCACTCACACAACCAATCCAAGTGTTAGACAATGAACCAATCACAAATGCTAGATTCAGCCACCTCTATGACTTCATGATGCCTTGGGGAGACACTCAAACACAAAACATAACATTCCACACCTGGTCTCCCACAGACTCATGTACATTGTTTATGCAAAAAACATTTAATCCATCTTCAATAGTTGAAAAAGTGCTAACAGTTTAAGCATTGTTGAAAAGTACATGTCCCAAGATTCTGCTCAGAACTAAGACAAACATGTAGCTGTAACCCCCTGTATGAACAAAAACAAACATCTCCAACATTTAATGTTACAAGACAAAGATTAGTGGATAATTCAAAGATGGCAGAACAGTAAGCAGCAGAGTAAACAGCTTCTTTGAGAGAAACAGCCCAAATCCTGGAATATAGCATTCTGGAGAAGATAAGAAGGAAAGAAGTGGGCCTCCTCGACCCAGGAAGAAACTAAAGTGAGAATTGAGGTACACAGAGAGAATAAAAAATAAAAGAAAGAAAGAAAAATTTAAACAGAAGTTGGTAGCCAGTGGGGCTTTCACCAGAGCCAGTCCCACTGTTTGAGAAGTGCTGTGCATGGTCACAGTGAAGCTGGAGGCTGGCAAGCCTGAAGGCTTCAGCAGGGAGACATGGTGGCAGAGGGGACCAGTAGACCAGAGAACTGCAGTGACTGGTGGTGAGTGTGGGGGCCTCAGTACTCCTGTGGGTGGGGCAACTGGCCAGGTGCAATTTTGATGTTGGGCAGGATAAGCCCAGAACCAGAACTGCAACTGGCTTCATTCAGCCACTTCTAGTGCAGAGCAGACTGGTGGGAATTGCTTGGACTGTGTCCTGCCCCTGCGCGAGGTCCAATAGCCACCACCAAGGTTTCCCTAAAGCTATCTCTAACCAACACTAGTCAGCCTGTGCATGCTAACAAGGTGAAGACTACCCATGGTTAACCAGCTTGGAAGGGAGGTTCCAGCCTGCCCTATTCCTACTTATACTCCTGCTTTTCCCAGCAGACTGGGAAAAGCAGCAAACAGCAGAAATCCCTATCCAATAAGCTTCAGAGTAACTATAACCAATAGAGGAAGTGCCAGGGACCCCAATATACACTTGTCTAGAAGAAAACGGGAACATGACACGAGGAAGAAGAAAAAGGCAGTCTCTGGCCTCAAACCCAAGGAGTACTCCTCCAGGACATGTAAACACAGAAGAGACTGTGTACCACACACTTGTAGTCTCTTAAGTAACAGCAACTGAAAGAAAGAAACGAATTCATGAAGCTATAAAAGAACTTAGAATTCAAATAATATTACAGGTAAAAGAAGATACAAGAAACATAATAAAACAATTGTTAAGCACCTCTAAAGAAGACACAGTTGGAAGAATAGAGGAGCTTTGAAAAAGGAAGGAAACCTTCAGTGAAGAATATTAAAAAAATATAGAATACATGAAACAAATTCATAGAGATTACCAGGAAAATAAAAACTCCATTGAAATCTGCCAAAACTACATGAAAAAACTAAAGACAGACTATCAAACTTTGAAAAACAGTTTTGCAGCTTACAATCACAAAAGGAAAGATCTCTTAAAAATAACAAGGAACAAGGAAGTAACAATACAAATGCTAGAAGATGACAAGAGGAATTAAAATTTAAGAATAAAAATAATGTAAACTATACACCTGAAATTCCTGAAATGATAACAACTGAAATAAAGAAACAACTCCAAGAAGCTATAAAAAAACTCAGATCAGAAATAACCTACCAGGTAAAAGAAGAAATGACACTGTAATGAAAAAATGCTGAACACATCAAAGATGAAATAGTTAAAAATAAGAGGAACAAAGCAAAAAGATGGAAACCCTGAATGAACAATACAAGAAACAAAGAGAGTGCATGAGGCAAATTCAAAGAGATATACAGGAAATCAAAATTCAATTGAAATTTGGCAAAATCACTTCAATGAAAGCAAAGATAGAATTTCAGACCTTGAAGACAAGATTACAGCTAGTAAACAGTAAGGGAAAGATCTTTTGAAAGTCACAAGGAATCAGGAAAAAATAATTCAACAACTAAAAGTTGATACAAAGAAAAGCAACATAAGATTGATAGGTATAAAGGAAAAGGAAGGTGACAACACACATTATATCAAGAGGCTATTTATAGATGTAAGAGCTGAAAATTTGCCAAACAGGAGAATGGAAACTGACATACAGATAAATGAAGCATATAGAACTCCAAATAACCATAACAAAAGTAAAACCACACCCAGACATATAGTAATTGACATACCAGAAATCCAACATAAGAACAGAATATTAAAAGCTGCTAGTCAGAAGAGACAGATCACCAATAAAGGAAAGCCTATCAGAATCACAGCAGACTTCACAACACAAACAATGAAGTCAAGAAGAGCATGGAGTGAAGTATTTCAGATCATAAAGAAAATGACTTCCCACCCAGACTGATGTACCCTGCTAAACTGTCCTTCAAAATGGATGGAGAAAAGATACTTCCACACCAAAGAACAGCTGAAGAATTTCAAGATCACCAAACCAACCCTGCAAAGAATACTGAAAGACACCATAGATAGACATAGAAAAAAAGCCACTAACCAAGGAAAACAATTAAATATAGCGGAAAGATAAGCAACAGCAGAAAGGTAACATGTCAAAAATAATCCAATATGTATCAGTGTTAACCATTAATATAAATGACCTCAATTCACCAATTAAAGGAAACAAACTGGCAGAAATGATCAAGAAACAAAATCCAAACATATGTTGTCTACAAGAAACCCATTTAACCCAAAGGGAAACTCATAGCCTGAAAGTCAAAGGATAGAAAACAATACTTCATGCAACAGAAACCCAAAAAATGTGGGGTAGCTATTCTGTTTACAGACAATGTGAACTTCAAACCAAGAATGATCCAAGAGATGAAGATGGTCCCTACATACTAGTTAGGAGAAAACTTCAAGTGGAATAGATAACAATCATACATATATATGCACCAAATTCCGGAGCACCCAGCAATACAAAACATATATTAACAGAAATGAAAAATCAAATAAGTAATAACACAATTTTAACAGGATACCTTAAAATGCCATTGACACAAAGGGAAAGATCAACTAGACAGAAAAACAGCAAAGAAAAAACAACAGAATCACACTTGTGAACAAATGGACTTGGTATATGTATACAGAGTGTTACACCCAACAACATCAACATATATATTCTTCTCAGCAGCACAAGGTCCATTCTCTAAAATAGACTATAAACTAGCCCAGAAAACATGCTTAAGTAAATGCAAAATCATTGAAATTATCTAATGCATGTTATTGGATCATAGCACCATGAAACTAAAATTAATGACAAAAGAAACTGCAAAGACACCACAAACACATGGAAATTGAATAAAATACTCCTGAACAATCAATGGGTCACAGAGGAAAATAAAGAAGAAATTGAAAAATATCTATAAGCAAGTGAAAATACAAATATGTATTACCAGAAGCTGTGGGATGCAGTGAAAGCAGACTTCAGAGGAAAATTCATTACAGTGAATTCCACATCAAGAAAACAGCATGAACACAAATAAACAGAGTGATGCTAAATCTCAAACATCTAAAAAAAGAGAACAAGTCAAGCCCAAGGTCAAAAGAAGGGAGGAATTTATAAAGATCAGACCAGATATCAATACAATACAGACTAAGAAAACAGTTCAAAGAATCAATGAATGAAAGAGTTCATTCTTTGAAAGAATAAATAAAACTCATAAGACCCAAGCCAACCTTATTTTTAAAAAGGAAAGAAAAACTCAAATTCATGCAATAAGGAAAAATAGGTGAAATCACTACAGACCCTATGGAAATACAGAAGATCATAAATACCTATTTCTAAAACTTCCACTTGTATAGGCTTGATAACACAGAAGAGATGGACAGATTTCTAGAAACATATGAATCTCCAAAGCTGGATCCAGAAGATGTAAAACTGCTGAATAACCCAATTTCAATGTAATTAAATCGTTACCAACAAAGAAGAACCCAGGCCCAGACAGATTCACAGTGGAATTGTACAAGGAATTCAAAGAAGATTGAAGGCCAACACTCCTCAAACTCCAATGAAATTGAAAGTGAAGCAAGTCTCCATAACTCATTCTTGAATGAAAATATTACTCTAATACCCAAACCTGAGAAAGACCAAACCAAAAAAGAGAACTACAGGCAAATTTCCCTAATTAACATAGATGCAAAAATTCTCAATAAAATATTCACAAACAAAATGCAGCAAATCATCAAGAAGATTATATAAACACCATGACCAGGTCGGATTCATCCCAGGAATGCTGGAATATTTCAACATACACAAATCAATAAATGCAATCCATCATATCAATAGAGCCAAAAGTAAGAACCACATGATCCTTTCTATAGATGCAGAAAAAGTTCTTGATAAGTCCCAACATTTATTCATGATAAGAAACTTACAGAGAATTAGAATAGATGGTCATTACCTCAATATGATAAAAGTTATCTATGAGAAACCAACAGCCAGCATCATATTAAGAGGCCAAAAACTGAAAGTCTTTATGCTAAAATCATGAACAAAGCAAGGATGGCCATTATCATCACCCCTATTCAATATAGTGCTGGAAATACTAGTCATAGCAATTAGAGGAGAGAGAGAGAAGTAAACGGAGTGTGGATAGGAAAAGAATAATTAAAATTATCATTATTTGCAGGTGAAAAGATATTCTACATAGAAGAGTCCCAAAACTCCATTGAAAGACTCATAGGTATGATAAATATATTCAGTAATATAGCTGAATAAAAAATCAACACTCAAAAATTGATAGCATTCATATACACCAGAAACAAAATCATTGAGAGTGAAATAAGAGAAGCCACACCCTTCACAATAGTATACAAAAAATGAAATTCTTAGGAATCAATCTAATGAGAGAAGTAAAAGATCTATCCAGGGAAAATTATAATACCCAGAAAAAAGAAATTGATGAGGACCTCAGAAAATGGAAAGACATGCCTTGTTCACAGATAGGAAAAGCAAACATTGAGAAAATGGTGATTCTCCCCAAATTCTTATAAAAATTCAAAGTAATCCCAACCAAAATAATAATAGAATATGTCTCAGACCTAGAGAAATCACTCCTCAAATTCATCTGGAACCAGAAGAGTCCTAGAATAGCAAAGGCAATTCTAAGCAACAAAGATAAGGAAGAAGGCATCACAACCTGACTTGAAATTATGCTACAAACCTAATGTAAAAAAATCAGCTTGGTACTGGAATAAAAACATACCTGATGATCAATGGAATAGATTAGCAAATATAACTACAACTAAAAACACTCCAGCCACCTTATCTTTGATAAAGGGGCCAAATAGTTTCACTGGAGGAAAGGCAGTCTCTTTAATAAATGGTGCTGGGAAAATTGGCTCTATATATGCCAAAACTAAAACTAGACACATACATATGACCACGTCTTAAACTGAAGTCTTAATGGATCAAAGATCTAAATATTAAAACAGAAACACTTAGTTTGTTGGAGGACAAATTAGGTAGAAATCTTGAAAATATAGGGGTAAGTAAAGAATTCATGAACAAGAATCAAACTGCATGTGAAATACTTCACAGAATTAATATGTGGGATCACATCCTATTAAAGAGTTTTGCACATTGAAAGAAATCTCCAGAATAGTGAAAAGAAAACCCATAAATTGGGAAAAAATCTTAGCAAAGTGTCCCTCAGACAAAGGACTTCTATCTAAAACATATAAAGATTTTTTTTAAAAAATCACCAAAATTCAAACACCCATTCCAAAAATGGGCATCTGAGATGACCACACAGTTGTCAGATGAAGAAATACAAATAGAAAATAAATACATGATAAAATATTTAGCATCATTGGTCATTAGAGAATGCAAATTAAAACTACACTGAGATTTCATCTCACTCCAGAAAGAATGGCCCTGATAAAGAAAATTACCAACAACAAATGCTGGAGAGGCTGTGGGGAAAATGGAACTCTTCTACACTGTTGGTGGGAGTGCAGACTGGTTCATTCTCTGTGGAGGTCAGTCTGGAGATTTCTCAAAAAGCTGGGATTGAAACTCCCATTTGACCCAGCTATTCCACTTCTGGGCATATTCCCAGAAGAACTGATAACAACATAACACAGTGATATATGTGCACCCATGTTTATAGCAGCCCAATTTGTAATAGCCAAATATTGGAAACACCCTAAGCACCTGTCAACTGAGGCATGAATAAAAAAGATGAGATATTTTTATACAATGGAGAACTACTCAGCTATAAAGAATGATCACATTAAGATATTTACAAGTCATCTTAAGAATGTTTTAGTCTGACTGTTTGAATGTTTACTATGTACCCTTTAACTTTGTAACTTGAACAACTACATCCAGTATGACAGTATGTAATTTATAAATTACTGATTTCTTAGTGGGGCTTTTTCTCATCTTCCTTTTTCTTTCTTTGTTTTAGAATTCTGTATTGTTGCTACCCTTTTTTCTGTTTTGCTTTTTTTCTTCTCTTTAAATAAAAATTTTAAAATGTATAATTGCTGTTGTAAAAAAAGAGGAAATAGGAAGTGCTATAAGATATAGCTGCATGTATGTTTAGGTGTGTGGGATTGATAACCATATTTCTAGGTCCTTGATGGATTTTTGAACAGATCTGTTTGCACTCTCATTGTTTGAGTGTCCACTTTGTGTGCTTTAATTTTGTAGCTTGAATAACTATTTCTAAAAGAACAATATGTAATTTATCAACTAGTGATTTCTTACTGTTTATTTTCTTTTCTTGCAATTCTGTAATATTTCTACCTTTTTCCTGTTTTATTTTCTCTTTAAATAAAAAAAAACTACAAAAAAGATATTTACAAGTGGGTTGATGCAACTTGAGTTCATACTCATCAGTGAAATAAATCAAACTCACATGTGTAAATGCCATATAGACTCCCTAGTGTAAGAAAAGGTAAGAGTACATAAGATACAAAAAAACTCAATAAATACAGTGAGAGGATAAGAATCTTCTTAAAGGGGAAAATAATATCTCAGGTAAAATGAAAAAGAAAACGCAAGGGCAGAGAAAAAATATCTAAAAATATATAAAAACACAAGATAGCTAACATGATTGTACCTGAAATTCTATAAGTCCTTGGAACAAAACAGTTAACATTCATAAGATTGGAACAATAGTGTACATTATTGTATGGTTATCTGAGGAACTCTTGAAGATTGTTATGTAAAATAACAACCCAATTTTGCTCATACTTCCTTGTTTTGAAAGCCTATATTGTCAGTGTTTTGGGCTCTTTGCTATTGTTATTTATTTGTCTTTTTTGTTTTGTGTTTTTCTAGGAATTTGTTTAGCTTTCTTTTGTTTTGTTTTGTCTTGTTTTTCTCTCTAATGCAGAAAGGATAGATGTATATGTAGGGACTCATACATTTGTAGAACTTCTCCTAAACTGTTTATGAGAATCAATTGTATAATTCATGATGAAATGAACAGCCACTTTGAAGAAAAAGAGACACTAAGGTACCCAGTGCTGATTCCATAGCATCATGTTTTGAAATTCAGCAATACTATTATTCTTTGTTCAGAGGTATTTTAGTCTGTTTTATCTTGTTTAATGTCAACATACATGAAAGTATGGACAGCTATTTTGAAGAGAATGGGAGACGTTATGGCAGCCACTGTTGACTTCCATATTGTCTGGTTTTAAAGTCTTAAAATGCCTTAATCATCCTGTTCTGAACAGTCTAATCCTATTTTGTTTTATATGAATTCACTGTGTGTGAACATATGGGCAACTATTTAGAAGGAATCAAGAGACAACATGATAGGCAGTGACAATCTCTTGTCTTGCTTTGAAATCTATGTGTTTTATATTCTTTTCTTCTGATCTGTTTTATTCTGTTTTGCTATGTTTAATTTTACCCTCTTTAAAAAAAATTTAAAAAAGAATAAAATTTGTGAGTGAAGAAGCAGGGGTAAACACAAATGAAATACAAAGGATATTTACAGAAATATTTAAAGAAAACATCCCAAGCATCAGACAGGGAAATAATATACAGATAAATGAGGCATGCAGATCTCCAGCCAGCTATAACTAAAATGGATCTCCACCCAGACATATAATAATCAAGATCCCAGAAATTCAACGCAAGAAGAGAATATTAAAAGCTGTCAGAGAAAAGAAACAGATCACCTATAAAGAACAACCCATCAGAACCATGACAGACTTCTCTACACAACCCATCAAATCAAGAAGAGCTTGGAGTGAAGTATTCCAAGTCCTGAAAAAAAATAACTTCCAACCTAGATTGATGTACCCTGCAAAACTATCTCTCAAAATTAATGGAGAAACAAGATGCTTCCATGACAAAGAGGACTGGCAGGAGTTCATGATCACCAAAAACCCTATAAAATACTGAAGGACATTCTAGAGAGAGAAAAAAAGACCTTGGTTTCAGGAACAGTTGCAAGGGGACTCACTGAATGGGCCAGACAGTGGAATGAAGGGGAAAAGTAGTCAACTAATGGCAGAAAAATAGCATGGCAGAGATGAGGCAAAGAAGGTTGGCCATAATCACCAAATGGATGGTCTTGATACACTAATAAAAAGAAACACAGGCAGCATGGATCAGGAGATAAGGTCCATCAATAGGTCTATATAAGAAATACAATTAACCTGAAAGAGGGTGTATAGACTGAAATTCAAAGATGAGAAAACAATGCTCCATGTGACAGGGAACTAGAAAAAAGTGGGGTAGCTTGCCCAACAGCTGCAGATTGGTTAGAAAGCCATGACACTTTTATACAATGGAAAAATATTCAGTTATAATGAAAGAGAACCTTAAGGTTCTTGTATGTAAATGGATACTATTTGAGATAATGCTCAGGGGTAAAAAGTTTCATAATCACTTAAGTGAATAGCACATTGCCTTCCTAATTTAAAAACTAAAGGAGTTAATGGGATATAAAATGTACAATGCACCTTGGGAAAGTCAAAGGGGAGGAATTGTCTAAAAAGGGAAGGCAGTAACCATTGTTAACCTTGTATCATGATTTGAAACCCATATCGATTTCATCGTTCTGTTTAGTTTGGTTTTATTCTATTCCAGTTTGTCTACTTGTACTAGATTTGATGGCATGGACAGCTATTCAAAAGATAGCAGGATATACTATGGCAACCATTTTTTATTTCCTATTAACTTGATTTAAAACCTTATACTGATCTCACTGTCTTATTTTGACTTATTTTATTCAATTATGTTTCATTTGATAGTATCAAGTCTGAGGGTTATAGGCAACTATTTGAAGACAATAAGATTCACTATGAAAACCAATCTGGTTTGACAATTATCTTCTTTTGAAGTCCTCTAATGTCTCCAATATTTTGTTTTTATTGGTTTTGTTCTGTACTGTTTTGTTCAATTTTATTATGCTTGATGATATGTGCAATTCTTTTGAAGATAACAAGAGGAATTATGGTAACCATTGTTGATGACCTTGTATTGTGTTTTAAGTCATGTACTATGTCCATCTTTTTGCTTTGACTGACTTTATTATTTTGTCTCATTTGGTTTTATTCTCTTCAAAGTAAAAAAAAGATAAACATTAGTATTTAAAAATGTACAAACAGAGGAGGCTGGGGATTTAGCTCAGCAGTGTAAGTGCCCACTTGGCAGGCATAAGGTTGTGAGTTTTATCACTGGTACCCCCAAAAATGTACAAACAGTGGGATACAAAGGACTGGAAAAAAAGATGACCAAAATCCAGCAGAGGAATTATTAAGTCCTGGAGTCCCATGCTGAGCATCTAAAGCAATCTGTTTGTGAGCTCCAAAAATCTTGAGTGACTCCACCTCCACAGCACCACTGGTGGTTGTAGCTCCCATGGCTTGTCTCTTAGGGCCACTTTGCTCTCTCTTTGCAGATTTTGTTAGACAATTCACATTCCTGGTTTTTCCAAACTTCTGGGGTCTCCACTAAACCTTTGACTTCACACTCACAGCTTCACATACTTCCCTATCAGGCAGACACTACCTGGCCTCCCAGGCCTTTTAGGATCTTGTTGGAAGCCTCTTTAGACTCAGAATTTTTGCATCCTCCAGTTTTGAAATAGTTATGAAATCATCTTTTGTCATCTAGTCTTGCTTCTATTCTCTGTTCAGGTATCTAAGTTTTATCCACTATCCTTCTTAAATCATTGGACCACACAGTAAATCCACAACAGAAAATGCTTTGAATACAAACTCCCAATTTATGGTTGATCCTCTCATACAATTTAAGATTTTGCACCTATGGTTTAAGTTATAAAATTAATAGCTATGACATTTTGTCAGTTTCTAAACTATGCTTGATGCTATTGTTATTGCTAGTTATATTACTTCAACTAGGATGTCATAATTGTTGTAATCATTTGTTCTCTGGTCAATAACAATCCTGAGAGTCTTTGAGTTAATAACTTTGCTATGGCCCAGCAGCAAAAAACTGGGGACTGAGCCAAACAAATACCAATGTCTCACCCTTAATTAATTGGGATGGTAGTATCATAGAAGAGATACAGGCAAAGAACCTCATATGCACAAAAGACATACTTGAAAAACAGACTTTTACTAAAGAGTACTTGATACTAGGGATATATGTATGTACTACAAAAACTTACAAGGATCAAAACAGAAAACAAAATAAAAAGTTAAAGTAGAAAATTACAAGACTCAGAAGCAAAATGAAATCTCAGAACTCCAGCCCACATAGAATAAGTCCAGCAGACAATCAGATAGAGGAAACTAGAATACATGAACTCTAAATTTCTTAAATGAAAACTACAAAAGCAAAAAAAACCCACAAATCCATGAGGCCCTAGAGCAAATCAGATAAACAATAATCTCTCATATAGGAAGAAATGTCAACATTCATAAAGAAATTGCTCAGTAAATCTGGACTAGAGATAGATAAACAAATAGATGATAGGAAAAGAAAGAAAACTGTAAATGATCAATATAGGAAAGAAATACAATGCATGTAGTGGATTCAAACACATATCCAGGAAATTAGAAATTCCAATGAAAACTGGAAAAATCACTAATAAGAAACCAAAGGTAGAAATTCAGACACTGAAGACAGGACCATGGCTATTGATCACAAAGAAAAGAACGATTAAAATTAACAAGGAAGCAAGAAATGACAATTTAATAGATGCAAGACAATACAAGATAAAAACAATATAATACTGATGGGTATCCATGAAAAAAAATCAGGAGTCAACAAAATTGACATAAAAGGACTATTTGCAGAACAAAAACAGAAAAATTCTCAAACATGATAAAATGATCTGACATTAGATGAATGAGGCATACTGATATCCAATTACCTATGGCAAAAATAAACTTACATACAGACATATAATAATAAAGATCCCAGAAATTTATCAAAAGAACAACATGATAAATGCTGTTAGAGAAAATAAACATATCAGCTATAAAAGAAAGCCCAGAAGAATCATGTCAAATTTCTCAACTCAAAGCCTCAAATCAAGAAGAGCTTGGAGGGAAGAATTTCAAGTAATGAAACAACTTTCCATCTGGTTACTGTATTCTACAAAACTATCTTTCAAATTAATACATAGATAAGACACTTTCATGACAAGGAACAATTGAAGAAATTTATAATCATGCAACCAAGCTTACAAAGAACATTGAAAGATATTATACACATATATAAAAATAAACAAATTTCTGAGAACAACAACAAAAAGAGAGCATGAGACAGGGCAAATAATTAAGAAATTAATAATTAAGAAGAAAAAGCAGCGAACCAACAAAGAGTGGCAAAATAAAATTACAAAGGTAAGACATATATCAGGGATAGCCATTAATGTAAAATTCTTAAAAGAACCAACTGAAACAAATACACTCAAAATTGATCAAGAAAAAAATTCAAAAATATGCTGTATACAAGAAATATGTTTAACTTAAAAACAAATTCGTAGACTGAAAGTCAAAGAATAGAAAAAATATACCATGTGACAGGGCACCAGAAAAACCCAGGAGTAGTTATTCTATTTATAAACAATGTGAACTTCAAGCCAAGAATTGACAAATGATCAAAAAAGGTAATTACATACTTTTAGGTGAAACTATCAAGAGGAAAATTTAGCAATCATAAATATGTGTGCACAAAACACAAGAACACTTAACTATATGAAGCAAATAATAGTATACGAGAAAGATCAAATAAAAAATAACACAATTGTAGCCAGGTACCTTAATGTCATTGTCAAAATGATATAAATCAACTAGACAAAAATTTAGCAAAAAATATCTAAATTTGAGTGTGAGCAGAAGGACTTTACAGTAAACTCCACCTAGCCATGCAACATCACCATCTCACTTGAAACCTGGTAGGACACACTGAGCATCCCTAGCCAGGGAGCATTGGTAGGTCACTCCTGGTCAGGGTTGGCCCCTGCCCAGCCATCCCATGTAGCAAAGTAAGCTCCTGCACTGATTGGCACAAGTGGAAGGCTTGCACAGTGAACTTCACCTAGCTATGCAAACTCATCATTGCTTTCTGAACCTGGTAGAGCTTTTCTCAGCATCCCCAAATAGCAGGAAAGTGTCAGTAGTTCACTTTGAGTCCTAGTTGAGGCATGCCCAGTAACCCTGAGTGACAGGGGAACCTCTTGTGCTGTAATGCAAGTGGAAGGCCTGCACCATGAGTGCCACCTATCTGTGAAATGTTGGCATGTCACATAGCACCTCTTAGGGCCCCACCCACTGACCCCAAGCAGCTGATGAGCTTTGGTGCACTGTGTGGCATGAGCTGAAGGCCTATGCAGTGTACTTCATGTAGCTGGTTAGTCTTTGTATGCCACCCAGAACCTGGCAGAGTCCCATCCAGCACTTTAATCACTTGGGGAGCTTCAATGTGCCATGTGTGCTTATGCTGAGGGACCACTCAGTGCACTCCCCCCATTTGAGGAGACTTTGAGTGCTACTAGAGACTTGATAAGGTCTGCCTAATGACCCCTACTCAATGAGGGAAACTCCGTACAGCAAAGACAGACATTTTCAACTCAGGAAGTAACTAAGACTTTGCATTCTTCTATCAAAGAGGAATACAAGAAAATAACTAAATGAAAGAACAAAACACAATCTCAAATCTCCATCTCATCCCAAACAAAACTAGGACACATAGACATGGAATAAAGTGTATGTCATACACCTGAAACTTCTGAAATGACAGTAACTGAAGTAAAGAAAAAATTCTATGAAGCTCTAAAGGAACTCAGATCAGAAATAATCTTTCAGGTAAAAGAAGAAATGATAAATATAATAAAAGAAGTGCTGAACATGTTTAAAGAAGACATCTTTAAAAAACTTAGGGGCACAGGAAAAACATGGAAAGTATGAATGAACAATATGAGAAAAAACTAGAATACATGTCATAGATTCAAAGAGATGTCCAGGAAATTTGTTAGAGAAATTAGACCGATTACCTGTAAAGGAAAGCCCATTAGAATCACATCGGAATTCTCAAAATAAACAATGAAGTCAAGAAAAGCATAACATATTTAAAATCATAAAGCAAAATAACTTCCAACCCAGATTGATGTACCATGAAAAACTGACCTTCACAACTGATGGAGAAATAAGATACATCAAGACAAACAAAAACTGATGAGTTTCATGACTACTAAATTAACTCTGCAAAGAATACTGAAAGATATTCTAGATAGACATAACAATAAATATGACTTCAAGAACACCAACAGAATAAAAAAAACCACTAAGCAAGGCAAACAGTTAAATGGAGGGAAAAGGTAAAGAATCACCAGCAGAAACATAGCATGACAAAAATAAGTCAATATATATCAGTTATAACCATTAATGTAATTGGCCTCAAATCACCAATTTAAAAAAAATACTAGCTTAATGTATCAACAAACAACATCTAACCACATGCTGTATACAAGAAACCCATCTAACCAATAGGGAATTTCATAGACTCAAAGTCAAATGATGGAAAATAATACTTCATGCAAGAGGAACACCAAAAAAATCGGAGTAGCTATTCTGTTTTCAGATAATGTGAACTTCAAAACAAGAATGATCAAAAGAGATAAAGAATGTCACTACATACTGGATAGGGGAAAATTTCAAGAAAAAGAGATAAATTTAAATATATATATGCACCAAAGGCAGGAGCATCCAGTTCTATAAAACAAAAATTAATAGAAATTAAATATCAAAGAAGAAACAGCACAATTAAAATGGGACTTTAACACACCATTGACACAAAGAACAATTAGACAGAAAATGAGCAAATGAGATAACTCAATTAAAATTGTGAACAAAAGGACTTAGTACACATATACAGAGTGTATCACAAAAACATCAGACTGCACATTCTTCCCAGCTACACATGCAACATTCTCTAAAACAGACCATTAGTAGTTCATAGAACATACTTCAGTAAATGCAAAACACTTGAAATTGTCCTATGCCTATTATCTTATCATAGCACCATGAAACAAGAAATTAATGACAAAAGAAACAGCAAAAACTAAAAAAAAACTCATGGAATTTAATAATACATATCTGAACATACACAAGGTCATAAAGAAAATTAAAGAAGAAATTAAACATTTCTAAAGCAAATGAAAATACAATGTACCAGAACCTGTGGGATGCAATGAAAGCAGACCTCAGAGGGAAATTTATTGCGGTGAATTCCCACATCAGGAAAATCAAATGAGCACAAAAAAACAACCTGATGCTACACCTAAAACATCTAGAAAAAGAAGCACTAGTCAAGCCCAAAGCCAAAAGAAGGGAGGAAATTATAAAGATCAGAGCAGAAATTAATGCAATAGGAAGTAAGAAAACAATGCAAAGTCATAATGAATCAAAGAGTAGATTCTGTGTAAAAATAAATAAATTGATAAGCCCCTGGGAAACCCTAATTTAAAAAGGAGAGAAAAAACTCAAATTCTTGCAATAAGTAAAGAAAGTGGTGAAATCACTACAGAGCCTGTGGAAATAAAGAAAATCATCAATATCTAAGAAAACATTCCTAAACACATGAATTACTAAAGCTGGACCAAGAAGATATAAACCTATTGAATAACCCAATTTCTATTAATGAAATTGAAAATGTAACTAGAACCTTAACAACAAAGAAAAGCCCAGATCCTAATGGATTCACTGAGGAATTCTACAAGAAATTCAAGAAAGACTTAATTCCAACACTCTTCAAACTCTTCAATGTATTTGAAAAGGAAGCATTTCTCCCTACTCACTCCTGGAAGTAAGTGTTACCCTAATACCAAAACTAGAGAAAGAATAAAGCAAAGAACTATATAGGGCAATCTACCAGTGAACATAGAAGCAAAATCTTCAATAATACTGGCTATCACCTTTCACAATAACATCTAAAAAAATGAAATACTTAGGAATCAACCTACCTGAAAATGTAAAAGAACTATATGATGAAAATTATTCTACGCTAAAAAAGGAGATTAAAGAGGACATTAAGAAATGGAAGGATATTCCTTGCTCTTGGCTAGGAAGAACCAACATTGAAAAAATGGCCATACTCCCCAAATTGCTATACAGATTTAATGCAATCCCAATCAAAAACCATTGACATACCTCACAGATCTAGAGAAAAGACTTCTAAAATTCATTTGAAACCAGAAGAAACCTAGAATAGAAAAGGCAATTCTGGGCAACAAAGGAAAGGCAGGAGGCATCTCAGTTCCTGACTTGAAACATTCTATAAAGCCACAGTGAAACAATCATCATGGTACTGGCAAAGAAATAGAACTGAGGATCACTGGAACAGATTACAAGATGCAAGCACAACTACCAAGACACTCAGCCACCTGATATTTGAGAAAGGGGCTAAACATGTTCACTGGAAGGATAGCCTCTTTAATAAATGGTGTTGGAAAAATTGGCTCTCCACGGACTGAAGACTGAAACTAGATCCATGCCTATCACCATGCACAAAACTAAAGTCTAAATGGATCAGATACCTAAATGTTAAAGCAGAAACACTAAATTTACTGGAAAACAAGTCAGGCAGAAGTCTTGAGGACATAGGGGTAGGCAGAAAATTCATAAACAAAATGCAAACTACAAGGGAAACACTTCAAAAATCAACAACTTGGATCTCATATTATTGAGAAGTTTTTTCCCTTCAAAAGAAATCATCAACAGAGTGAAAGGAAAAACCACAGAGTGGGAAAGAATTTTATCCAGCAACCCATCAGACAAACAACTTATATCCAGAACATATAAAGAATTGAACAACATAAAGCCCCCCAAATTGAAAGACCCTCTCCAAAAATGGACATCTGAGATGAACATATATTTATCAGAGGAAGATATACAAGTGGCAAATAAATACATGAAGAAATGGTCACCATCACTGATCATTCGAGAAATACAAATTAAAACAACATTGAGATTTCACCTCACTTTGGAAAGAATAGCTACCATCGAGAAATAAACTGATAACCAATGTTGGTGAGGCTGTGAGGAAAAAGGAACACTGCTGCACTGTTGGTGTGATTGTAGACTCGTGCAACCACTATTGAAATCCATATGGAGAATTCTCAGAAGACTAGGATTGGAAGCTCCATTAAATCCAGCTATTCTCCTCCTGGGTTTTTTCCCAGAAGAACTGAAAAGGTCATATCACAGTGATATATTTGCACCCATGTTCATAACAGCACAATTTGTAATAGCTAAATCTTGGAAACAACCAAGATGCCCATCAACTGCAGAGTGGATTTTTAAAAACATGGTATTTTATATAATGTAATAGTACTCCTCTATAAAAAAGGATGATCTTGAGGCATTCATAGATAAATGGAGACAACTTGAGACTATCCTCATTAGTGAAATAAATAAGAATAATATTTATAAATATCACATTGTTTTGCCAGTGTAAAAAGTAATAAGATCTATAAGGGTAATAAAACCCAAAATGTGTAATTGCTATTGTAAAAAAGAGAGGAAAAGAAAGGTCTCTAAGGGATATAACTGCATGTATGTTTGAGTGTGTAAAATAAATGACTGACTATATTGCTGAATCTTTGTTGGATCATTTAGTAGAACTACTTGCAGTCTCATTGTTTGAATGTCTACTATGTATCCTTTAATTTTGTAACTTGAACAACTATATCCAAGAGAACAGTATGTAATTTATCAACTAGTGATTTCTTAGTGTTTTATTTTTTTTCCTTTGGAATTCTGTATTGTTGCTACCCTTTTTCTGTTTTTCTTTTTTTCTCTTTAAATGAAAGTTTTAAAATGTGAAAGTGATATTGTAAAAAAGAGAAGAAATAGGAAGTGTTATAAAAGATATAACTGCATGTATGTTTAAGTGTGTAGGATTGATAATCATATTAGTAATTTCTTGTTGGATCATTGAACAGATCTGTTTGCAGTCTCACTGTTTGAATGTCCCCTTTGTATGCTTTAATTTTGTAACTTGAACAACTATTTCTAATACAACAATATGTAATTTATCAACTAGTGATTTCTTACTGTTTATCTTTTTTTAAAATTTCTGTATTATTTATACCCTTTTTCTGTTTCTTTCTCTTTAAATAAAAAAGGAAAGCATAGAAAAATGACAGCAACCTTGAATGAACAATATAGAAAGCAATTACAATGCATGTAACAGATTCAAAGGACTATCCAGGTAATTAAAAAGTCAATAGAAATGTGGTAAACCTGCTAGAAGGATACTGAAGACATGCTTTCAGATCTGGAACACAGGCTTATATCTAGCAATCATGAAATGAAAAATTTCTGAAAAATAAACAGCTAGGAAATAACAATTCAATGCCTGTAAGATGTCACACAGAGAAATAATTTAAGAGTGATAGTTATCAGCGAAAAAGCTAGGGTCAACATAAATGAAATCAAAGGCCTATATGCAGAAGTAATAGCAGAAAACTTCCAAAGCATGGGAAAAGTATACTTCCATATAGATAAGCAAGGCACATAGAAATTCAACTAGCCATATCCAAAGTAAGTGTTTATCCAGACATATAATAATCAAGATTCCAGAAATTAAACACAGGAATAGAATATTATAAGCTGTTACAGAAAAGAAACAGATCACCTATAAAGAAAAAGCCATCAGAGTCACAGCACGTTTGGTAACACAAGCCATCAAGTCAAGAAGAGTTTGGATTGAAGTGCTTTAAATCCTGAAAGAAAATAACTTTCATCTCTGATTCATGTACCCTACAAAATGATCTTTCAAAATTGGTGGAAAAATAAGATACTTTCATGATGAATAACAACTGATGGAATTCATAACCACCAAACTAACCCTACAGAGAGTGCTGAGGGATTTTCTAGAGAGAGGAAGTGATGAACACTCTTCCTGAAACAGCAGCAGGGAGGGATTGCCAAAAATGGCAGGCAATTGAATGAAGGAGAAAAGCAGAAGGCCAACAGCAGGATAGTTTGGCAGAGCTGAATCAAAGTATGCTGGTTGTAACCATTAATGTAGATGGCCTCAATTTACCAATTAAAGTAAACACAGGGAAACTGGATCAAGAAACAAGATCCATCATTATCCTGTATACAAGAAAAACATTTAATTCAAACAAACACATAGACTGAAAGTCAAAGGAGAGAACACAACTGTTCCACATCATAGAAGACCAGAAAAAACCTAGGGTAACTAGCCCATCAACCACAGAATGGACAAGAAAAGTATAGCATTTTCAGACAATGGAAAGCTATTAAGGTATAAAGTAGGATAATCTCAAGGCAATGCTAGGTAAATGGATGCAACTGGAAATCATATTCATGGGCAAAATGGTTTGAACTCATACAGTTGAACCCTAGCATAAAAAACAGGGGTTAGTAAGATTTAAAAAGTACACTATACATTATAAAAGTGACAGGGGAGGAAAAAACTAGGAAAAGAAAGTAGTATCCACTGTAAATTTCTTATTGTCTTTTTTTGAACTCTTGTATTGTTTTCAAAATTTTGTTTTCTAGTTTTGTTCTGTCTAGTTTTGTTTTGTTTTTTAAGACTTTACTGTGTCTGTGTGAACAACTATTTTAAACCTAATTGTATGTATTATGGTAATCATGGATGGTTTCCTACTGTCTTGTTTTGAAGCCCTACAATGTTTTCATTCTTCTATTTAATTGATTTTATTTCATTGTGTTTTACTTGATTTTATTATGTGTGATGGTATGAAGATATTTTGAAGAAATGAAACATGATAGCCATTTTTTATTTTATATCATATTGTTTTGAAATCCTATAATGTTTTTTCTTTTGTTTTTATTGGTTTTATGCTGTTGTGTTTTATTTTATTTTTTTATGTGTAATAGTATGGATGACTCTTGACTATAGTGAGACATTTATAGTAATCATTGTTCATTTCCTGTTATCTGGTTTTGAAGTCTGTAATACTTTCATTCTTTTTTATTGGGTTTAGTCTGTTTTGTTTTATTTTGTTTTATTAGGAGTAAAGGTATAGAAAGAGATTTTGAAGACAACAAAAAGCATTATGGTAGACATTGTTTATTTCCTATTGTCTTGATTTGAAGTCCCAAGAAGCTTTCATTCTTTTATTTTGGTTGATTTGATACTATTTTGTTCGGTTTGATTTTGTTGTTTGTGAATGTATGGGCAACTATTTCAAAGAAAACAAGAGACATTATGGTAGCCATTGTTAATTTCCTGTCATCTTGTTTTGAAGTCATGTGTTGCTTGCATTGTTCTGTTATGATTTGCTTTGTTCTGTTTTATTTTTATTATCTTTAAAATAAAACATATATTTTTTTAAAAATTACTAACAAAGAAAACCCACATCTTAATGTATTCATAGCTGAATTTTACTAGAAATTTAGAGATTTAATGTGAATACTCAACAAATTCTTTAATGAAATTAAAATCAAAGCAGTGTTCTCTAAATCTTTTGTGGAGGCCAATATCACCCTGATACCAAAATTAGAGAAAGACTTAACCAAAAAAGAGAACTACATGAAAATGCCCCTAAAGAACCTTGTTGCAAAAATGATCAATAAAATACTAGCAAACAGAATTATCAAATCATCAAGAAGATAATGCCTCACCATGTGAAATTTATTCATGAACTTCAGAGAATGTTCAACATATGCCAATTAAGTATAATACACCATATCAACAAAAACCAAGACAAAAATCACATGGTAATCTCAACAGAAACAGAAAATACTTTTGACAAAGTGCAACACATATTCTTGATAACAACCCTAAAGAACATCAGGACACATGATATTTCCCTAATTCTAATAAATGCCATCTGTGACACATCAATAGCCAACATCATTCTAAATGAAAAAAAGTAAAAGTTTTCACTCTAAAATCAAGTATAAGGCATTGATTTTCATTGTCACTACTCCTATTCAGTATAATTCCAGAAACACCCAGAGCAATTAGACAAGAGAGAGAGAAATAAAAGTTTTGAGTATACAAAAGGAAGAATTAAATTATAATTATTGAGAGATGACATGATATACTACATAGAAGACCCCCAAAATTCTATCAAATGACTTCTGGAATTATAACAAAATAAGTAGAGTAGCTGGAAACAAATCCCGCAGTCAAAAACCAATAGCATCTCTATAGACAAACAACAAACTCATTGAGAAAGAAATAAGGCAAACCTCATCCTTTACAATAGCATCCAAAAAAATGAAATACATAGAAATCAGTATAACAAAGGAAATAAAATATCTATACTTTGAAAATTACAGCAATTTGAAAAAAATGAGAAGAAAGAGAGTATCAGGAAATGGAAAGTTATCTCTTGCTCAAGGATAGGAAAAATCAACATAGTGAAAATGGCCTTACTCCCAAAATTGTTACATAGAGTTAATGCATTCCCTGGAAGAAACACCATTAGCATTCCTCACAGATTTATAGAAATCATCACTGAAATTCATTTGGAAGCAGAAGAGACCTACAGTAGTAAATGCAATCCTAGGCAACAAAGGTAAGGAAGGATGCATTACAATCCTTGAATGAAAATTATTCTACAAAGATACTGTGATAAAATCAGCATAGTACTGGCAAAAAAACCCAGACCTTAGGACTGATGGAAAAGATTAGAAGATGAAAACACAATGACAAACACACTTAGTCACAATTTCTTTACAATGGGGCAAAACATGTTCATTGGAAGAAAGATAGCCTCTTTAATAAATGGCTCCAAAAAATTTGGTATTCATATGCTCAAGACATTTGTTTATCACCATACACTAAACTAAAGTAAAAATGGATGAAATATCTAAACATTAATGCAGAAGCACTCAATCTACTAAAAGAAAAAGAGAATAGAAATCTTTAAGTCTTAAGTGTAGGCAGAGAGTTCATGAAGAAAACCCATACTTCACAGGAAATACTACAAAGAATCAACAACTGGGACCTTATCTTATTAAATTTTTTATAGGAAATTGGGAAAACATCTTATCCAACTGTCCCTCAGACAAATGGCTTCTATTTAGAATATGTAATGAATTGAAAAAAATCAGACCCCCTAAATTCAAAGACAGAATAGAAATGGGCATCTGAGACAAATATAGAATTTTCAGATTAAAAATACAAATGGCCAATAAATATATGAAAAAATGTTCAACATCATTTGTCATTTGAGAAACATAAATTAAAAAAAAACTGAAATATCATCTCACTTCCAAAAGAATCAGCGTCTTTAAGGAATCAACCAATGTCAAATGCTGATATGACTGTGGAGAAAAAGGAAACATTCTCTATTGTTCATAGGTAGACTGGTGAAACCACTGTGGAAATCAGTGTGGAAATTCCTCAAAAACCTAGTATTAGAGGTCCCATTTAATCCAGTTATACCACTTCAGAGTATTTTCCAAGAAGAATTCAAAATATCACAAAAAGGTGATATACGGGCACCTATGTTTATAGCAGCACAATTTGCAATAGGTAAATTTTTGAAACAACACATATGCCCATTCACTGCATAATGGATAAAAAAGATGCAGTATTTTTATTTAATGTAATATTAATCAGATATAAAATGGCCAATTAGAGGCTTTTATTGGTAATGAATTCAGCTAGAGATTGTACTCATAAGTGAAATAAATGAAATGTGCATGTGTAAGCAACATCTTGTCTCCCTAGTGTAAGGGACTAAAGGAGAAAGTAAGATTAAAAATATGCAATAGATACTAAGAAAAGGAAAGAAACAGCTCATAAGAAAAAACAACTGGCATGAAAGAAAGGAGAAATGAATGAAGGGAAAATAAATTAAATTATAACACACACTCAAGATAGTTAACATAATCATACTACTAATTTGCTTTAGTTCATTGAAGGGATTGGTTGGTGGTATATCGGTTGATTAAGTTTTCAGGCCTGTATCTTGTAATCTGAACAACTACTTTGGAGACAACAATACACAATATATTATCCATTCTTAATCTCTTATCACCCTGCTTTGAAACTCTTTATTACTGTTTTTATTTTTGTTTACATTTTTCTCCTTGGAATAAAAAAGATTTGGTTAAAAAAGTAGCATTCCTGTACACACACAAAAAAAAAAAAACCAATGAGAGAGAAATTAGTGAAAACACATGTTTCACAATAGCATCCAAAAAATCAAATATTGAGAATCAAATTAACAAAGGAAGTACAAGGTCTATACATTGAAGATAACAGTATTCTGAAAAATGGAGACTGAAGAGGATATCAAAAAATGGAAAACTATCCCTTATCATGGACAGAAAAAAAATCTTTTTTAGAAGGCCATACTTCCAAAACATATACAGACTGAATGCAATACTGATCAGTATATCATTAATATACCTCAAAAAAACAAGAGAAAAATTCCAAATATTCATTTGGAATCAGAATTGATCTATATTTGCAAAAGCAACTCTGGGTAACAAGTGCAAAGAAGGCGGCATTATAAACACTGACTTCTAATTATACTTCAAAGCTACTGTGATAAAATCAGCATGCTACTTGCAGAAAACACAGACGTGAGAATAAGTGGAATACATTAGGTGATACAGACACAACTATAAACAAACTTAGCTACCTTATGTTTTTTTTTTAGCTACCTTATCTTTGACAAAGAGGTCAAATGCACTCACTGGAAGAATCTTTAACAAACAGTGCTGTAAAAACTGGTTCTTTACATTCTGAAGACTAAAACTAGAAGCAAATCTATCACTGTGCACTAAACTTAAGTCAAAATTGATCAATGATGTAAATATTAAGACACAAACACTCAATCTCCTGGGAGGGAAGGTAGGTAGAAACCTTTAAGATATATGTGTAGGCAGAGAGTTCATGAAAAAAACCAAACTGCACAGGAACTGTTTCAAAAAGTCAGCAACTGGGACCTCATCATATTAAAAGCTTTTTCACATCAAAAGAAATCAAAGTGAAAAGACACCCAACAGATTAGAAAAAGAATTTGTCTTGTTGTCACTCAGACAAATGACTGTAACTACAATGCATAAAAAATTACAAAAAAAAAATCCAACTCCCCAAATTCAAAGACTCAATCCAGAGATGGGCATCTGAGATGAATATGCACTTCTCTAATGAGGAAATACAAATGTCAAATAATTATATGACAAAATGCTTAACATCACTGATCATTCAAGAAATTCAAATTAAAACAACACTGAGATTCCATTTCACTCCAGAAAGAATGACTATCATTAAGAAATCAACCCATAATAAATACTGAAGTGGCTGTGAGAAAAATGGAATCCTCCATTGTTGCTACAAACACTGCAAATCAGTGTGATTTCTCTGAAAAGTAGGTTTAGAGGCCCCAATCAACCCAGGTATACCTCTTCTGGGCATCTTCCCAGGAGAATTTAAAACACCATGCAACAGTGATATATGTTCACCAATGTTTATAGCAGCATAATTTGTAATAGCCAGATCTTGGAAACAATTCAAATGCTCATAAACTGAGGAAAAAGTATAAAAAAGTTATTGTCTTTTTATACAGTGGAGTATTCAGCCATAAAGAAAGACAAAATGAGACTTTTATAGGTAATTGAGTGCAACATGAAACCATACTTATAAATGAAATAAATCAGACTTGCTCATGTTAACATTATATTGCCTTCTTGGTGTGAGAATCTAAAAGAGTAAATAAGACCTAAAATGTACATTACATATTGTGAAATTGGAAAAATATTTTCAAAATGAAAATTGAACTAGGATGGGATAAAGGGGAAAGGAATGAAGGGATAAAAGAGGAAAATGCAAGTTAATTATACAATTATTGTCTCTTAGATCATAGAAAAGGATGGTTTGTGCTTATATCATTTGGAGAATATTTATAACCATATATTGTACTGTGAGTAGCTAAAGATAATATGGAATGTACTATCTAATGTTATTCTCCTATCATCTTGTTATGACATTGTGTTTTATCTTTTTTTCATAAAATAAAAATTAAATTAAAATTTAAAATATTTAGGTTTTTTGATTCATTTTGAATTTAGTTTAGTGCATAGTGAGATATGGGTTTTGATTTAACCTTATGCATGTGGATAGCCAGCTTTCTAAGTGTCAAGTTGCTAAATAAGCTCTTTCCTCCAACATATTTTTGCCTCCTTTGTCTAAAATCCAACATACATATATATATATATATATATATATATATATATATATATATAGTGTGTGTGTGTGTGTGTGCAGCATACCTTTTTATCACTATAATTTTGAATTATAACCTGAAATCCTGGAATGTGATGCAAACTATTTAATATTGTTACTCAGATTGCTTTTGCTATTTGAGATTATTTCTGCTTCCAACTGAATTTAAGATTTTCTCTAGTTCTGTGTGGAATGTTGTCAGGATTTTGGTCGAATTACATTACATTTTTATATGAGTTTTAGAAATATAATCATGTTGACACTATTAGTTCTGCCTATCTAGGAACAGTAGATGTCTTTTCATTTTCTGATGTCATCACTGATATCTGTTTTCTTAGTACTGCAGTTTACATTATAGAGATCTTTCACTTCTTTTGTTGGGTTAATTCCTAAGTATTTAATTTTTCTTAAATCTAATGTGAATGGTATTGCTTTCCTAATTTCTTTCTGGGTGGGTTCATTGGTGTACAGGAACACTATTGATTTTTCTGTGCTGATTTTGATTGCTGCTCCTTTGTTGAATTCATTAGTTCTTGGTATCTTTTGTTGGAAAAGTTGGGTCTTGTATGTAAACATTGATGTCATCTATGAATAATGATAATTTAACTTCTTTTTCCCTTTATATATCCCTTTACTTTATTTTGCCTGACTGCTTTGTTTAAATTCCCAGATACTATTGCCACAACCCACTCAGTCCTTGAGGTTCCTTGGGTGAAGGACTGTGAGAGGATGAGAAAATACAGAAGAGACAAAACTGGGGTCAGTTGCAGCCCTCCTCTCTGTATGGGCCATTTGTTTATATATTTTAAAAATTTAATGTCATATGAAACCATGTTATGATAGCAACACACTATTCAAATTGTCTTGAGTCTAGGTGTTCTCTGGGCTGAAGCAACTTCTTCATATGGTTTGTCTTAGGTGCTCTTTGTTCTTGGGATAGCCATGCTCCAGTCTTTCATGTGTGGTGAATTTCCAGCTTCAACAGCTTCCAACATACTATATTGAACAGAAATAATGACAGTGAATATCTTATCTTGTTTTGGACTTTAGAGGAAAAATTTTTAACTTTACAGACTGATCATTTTGTCTACATTGTGCCCTAGTTTCTCTGTACTTTCTATTTTTTTCTATTAACTGCCTTCTCATTTCCAAAGATCTATTTTTTTGTCTTTTTTCTTCTTCATCAATTTGTTGTTTTCCATGAGTCTCCATTCTGGACCCTTGAAATGGTGTACTTTGCTGCTGTTCCTTTATCACCATATTGATTTTTGTTCTGATCTTCATAATTTATTCCCTTCTGCACTTTTGATTTGGATTTCTTTTCTTTCTCTAAAATTTTGAAATACATCATTTTGATTTTCTTTGTAATGCATTTTTTAAAATATGTGCACTCATATCTATAACTTTCCCTTTTAAAATTGCTTTCATTGTTTCCTACAGGTTTTTTCATTTGATTCTCAGAAATTTTTAAATTTCTTCACTGATTTTTTCTCTAACAAGTTGATTATTCAGGAATGAATTATTTAATCTCCATGTGTTTGCATAGTTCCTGTGGGTTTTTTCTATTGATTTCTAGTTTTGTTGCATTGTGTTTTGATATGGTAAAAAGATTATTTGAATTCTTTTGTAGTTAACATGCTTTATGACCCAAGACATGGTGTACTTTTGAGGAACTTCTGTAGACTACTGGGAATAATATATATTTTTCTGTTGATGGTTGAAGCATAGATATTTGTTGGATCCTTTTTTTCAATGCCATTGCTAAACTTTGATTTTTTTTTGTTGAGCTTTTCTTGGTTGACCCATTCTTCATGATTGTATTACTGCTTGACCTTCTATGGCAAGTTTTTATTTTATGAAATTGGGCATGGTGACATTCAGTGCATATAGATTTATAATTATTATCTCATTCTAATAAATTGTTTCTTTTTAGCAATAAAGAATGAACTTCTTTTTCTGTTCTTATCAATAATAAAGACCATGTTGTCACACATTAGGATGATTACTACTGCTTTTTTATGTCTCCAGTTACATGGAAAATAATTTTTATTCCTTCACTTTTTTTACTGTTTCTTTATCACTGAGATGTGTCTTTTGCAGGCAGCATATAGTTGGGTTTTTGTCTCTTGACCTCATAAGCAGTTTGTGTATATTAACTGAGGACATATGTTTGCTTACATAAATCTTGTTTTTTGACAGGTATTTCTGTTTCCTGTCATATTAGTTTACCTGTTCTATCAGTTCTGTGCAATTTGTCTTTTGGGCTCTTAGGTGAGTTGGCCTCACTGTTTCTGCATTATGTGTATTTTCTGCAGTGCTCATTTGTAGTCATGAATTTCTTTAGCTTCTCTTTGTCATTGATGATTTTGTTTCTCTATCAATTTTTGGGATAATTTTTCAAAATATAGAAATCTGGATTGGCAAGTATTTTCTTTTAAGGCTTGAAAAACTCTTCAGTTTAAGTTGCCCTAGCCTTTATGGTTTGCTTAGAACCATAGCTCAGATAGTCTTGAATTTACATATGATTTGGTGCTTTTCTCTAATGTCGTCTAATATTCTCTGTTTGATGATGACATCATGGAGCAGTATTTTGGCAACATAACTATTTAAAGTTCTAAATGCCTTGGCCTCATTTTCATAGTTATATATTTTAATTCCCATATTTTTAAAGTTTTCTGAAGTGATTTTAGTGAATAATTTTCATACCATTAGTATTTTCTTTGGCTCTTCCTTATCTCATGAAATTCTTAGGTTAGTTCTTTTAGAGTTATCTAGGAAATTTTGGTACTGGAGATTGAACTCACAACCTCTCACTTGCCAGGCAGGTGCTTATGCCACTGAGCTAAATCCACAGCCTTTGTTTAGGATCTTTTGAATCAATTTTTCGTGAGTGTTTATTGTTTTACAATTGTCACTGTGTAAGTGATCTACTACATCATTCTTGTCATCAACCCATGAAATGTTCTCTTCTAGTTGGTTAGGTAGGAGTATCATGGCTTTCAATTGCATTTTTCATTTCCAGGACTTCTGTTTGAGTCTTTTTCATAACCTTTAATTCTTTACTATGTGATCATTCACATCCTAGATTTTCTTTAATTCAACCAGCTGATTGTGTCCTAGTTCAGTGAATAATTTATTAAACTCTTTATTTGCTTATTTATATCCTCTTTGAAGATACTGAATATTCTATATTATTTAATTATTTGTTTGATTTCTTCAAAAATTTTAAACTTTTGGTTTTATAATTTTTTGCTGAAGCTTCTTCCACTTTCATGTCTGTGAAATCAGCTTTTGCAGAATACTAAATTTTTTGATGCATCACATTGCCTTGTTCTACCATGGTTCCTTTATTTTTTATTAGATGCTATGGATCAGTTGGATTTCAAAAGCTCTGCTGCAATAGTAGAAATCTCTGGCTGTGAACAGCTAATGATATACCAGCATCCAAGAAACCACACATATATCGATGCATAGTTGAGAATTTCTTTAAGAAGTTTTCTGCCCTTTCAATAATCCAGAATTACAAAAGGGTATTAATAGTAAGAGAAAAGAATGGGATATAGAACATGAAATTTGAAAGTATATAAAAACAACTAAAAGAAATGAAATTGAGAAAAACAAAAAACTAACAAAATTGTGCAGAAGAAAGAAAAGATGGTTTTTGGCAATATTATTTTTATACTCAGAGAAAGGAGGAGGGATACTTACCTGGCAGGGGAGATTCCCTGATCATGAAGGCGGTTTCCCCAGGGCGAGGCTTATCCATTGCACTGAGGATTTGCTGAGTGCTGTGATTTCCTCAAATGTGGGAAACTCAGCTGCATAATTTATGCTAGTTGGGGACAATGTTCGTGCTCTCCCCTTGTGAAAAAATGATGATGGGTAGAAAAAGTAATAGGAGTAATTTGTAAGTAGAAAGTAGGACAGTTTTTGGAGAGTGTATATAATTTATAAATCAGCACAAACTTTGTTAGAAAACGTAAGCATGACCTTTGGTGAGAGAGAAAATAATGAAAAATTCTGTGGAAAAACAAATACTACTTAGCACTCATATACAGTTGTTCATAAATATATGTTCCTCAATGTGTTAAAATATAAAATTAAGAATTTATATAGTTTTATATAAAAAAGGAAGGTAATTGAGAGTAACTGTGAGGTTTTGAGAGAAGAAGTGAAGGAAAAGAATTAGGGAGGAACTTTAAATGACTATTCAAGGACTATACAGGGAGTTTGAACTCAATTATTTACACAACAGAAAAATTAGTTTGGGAAACAATATGAAAGAGTGTTATGTGAACGGGAACCTAATGTAAGATGTTTAGATATAGAATTTAGATTAATCTTAATAGTTAATATGTGAAAGACTGGAATAGACACAAGGGAGAGATAAAAAAGTAAATATAAATGTAAGAAAGAAAAAATGCATGAAGGGAGAGATTGCAAGATGGCTGACTAAGTGGTGGCATGATGAGAGCCTCTCTGAGGAAAAAAATAATAAAAACAACTCAGACATTGGAATCTGGCAATATGGAGAAAGCCAGACAAAAGGAGAGGAATTCTCATGACCCAGGAAGAAATGGAGGAAAAAGAAAAAAAAAGAAAGAAGAAAAAGAAGAAGAAGTATGGACAGAGGGCTGGGGATAGGCAAGCCCCGATTCCCATACTGGCACGTCTTAAAGTCAGGTGCCTCATGATCGAGCTGAGATCGTGGCACTTCCTGGAGTGGGCGTTGGTGAGCTCCAGACAATCGGCTGGGGGAGGCCCTGAGATGGGGAGTGGAAAAGGCCAGTCCAGCTGCACAAACTTTGGTGAGTGATGAGAACTGGATTCCCCAGGCCTGGAGGACTGGCTGGGTGACATTTTGGAGTTGGGCAGGGCCAGCTTGAATTGGGGCCCTAGGCAGCATCTGCTGATGACTCCTAGTCCATAGCAGATTGGTGGGATCTGCTTGGGCAGGGCCATGCCCCTGGTTGAAACCCAATAGCCAGGGACAAGTCTTTTCTGGGCCAGTGGCATCCCCAGGGAACACACAAACTTGTTGAAGCATAAACTGGCTGACTGGCATAGGGGAAGGAGCCAGCTCTCAATTTGCAACTCACAGATCTGCTGCACACTGGGGGGCAGTACTTCCCTAGCAAGTGTGCTACAGAAAAACTGTAAGCAAAATGAAAGGCCCAGAGACCTCCACCACCCACCTGTCTGAAGGGGGCCAGAAACATGACAAGACAGAGAAAGAGAAAAAGGTACCCAAATGTGGAACCAGGGAAAGTGAGTCCAACAGAGGTAAATGCAGAGGAGGTTGAGAGCAGCAAATCTGTAATGTCAGAGACAGCCTCATCGGAAATAAAGAAATACATCCATGACCTCATTGTGGAATTTAAATCTGAAATTCTAACTCAGATGAAGCAAGATATAAGAAGATTAATAAAAGAAGTCCTGGATAATCCTCAAGTAGACACAAATGAAAGAATAGAGGAACCCAGAGAAAGGAGAGAAGCCTTTGATGAAGAATATAAACAAAATCTGGAATATATGAAACAGACCCAAAGAGAATATCAGGAAATTAAAAACTCCATTGAAACCTGGCAAAACCTTTCAACAGAAACTAAAGACAAACTTTCAAAACTTGAAGAGAGATTTGCAAATTATGATTGTCAAAGGGAGGATCTCTTAAAAATAACAAGGAACCAGGAAGCAATGATACAAAGGATAGAAGATGACAAGACAATTTATAACTGAAGAATAAAATATGTAAATGAAGATGCAACAACAAATACAAATGAAATAAAAAGTCTATTCACAGAAATAGTTCAAGAAAACTTCCCAAACATAGGTAATGGAAGTGAAGTTCAGATAAATGAGGCATACAGAACTCCAGCCAGCTAGAACCAAAACAGATCTACACCCAGACATATAATAATTAGGATCCCAGAAATCCATTGCAAAAACAGAATATTAAAAGCAGTCAGAGAAAAAAAACAGATTACCTATAAAGGAAAACTCATCAAAATCACAGCAGGCTTCTCAATGCAAACCATCAAATCAAGAAGAGCTTGGAGTGAAATATTCCAAGCCCTGAAAGAAAATAACCTCTAACCCAGAATGATGTATCCTGCAAAACTGTCTCTCAAAATTAATGGAGAGACAAGATATTTCCAGGACAAAGAGGAACTGGGGGAGTTTGTGACCATCAATCCAACCCTGCAAAGAATACTGATGGATATTCTAGAGAGAGAGAAGAAAACTACCAGGGTTCCAGGAATAATGGCAGAAAGGCCTCAAAGAAAGGGGCAGACAGTGGAATCAAGGAGAAAAGTAAACAAATAACAATAGAAAAATAGCATGGCAGAGATAAAACAGAGAAGATTCGTTATATCACTGTTTTATCTTGACTTATTTTATTTGAATCTGGTATGCTTGAGAGTGTCGAGTCTGAGAGTAGGGGCAACTACTCTGAAGATGACAGGATTCAATAGGATACCCATTCGGGTTTGATTGTTAACTGCCTTTGAATTCCTATAATGTCTTCAATGTTTAGATTTTATTAATAGTGTAAAGCAATGCTAAGTTTATATTATATTTGATGATATAGACAATTTTATTGAAAATAACTAGAGACATCATAATGACTACCATAGATTATGTAATGTTGTGTTTTTGTACGTTCTTTTCATTTTGTGTTTCTCTAGGAATTTGTACTGCTGACTTGTTTTGATTTGTTTCTCCCTCTAATACAGAAAGGCTAGGTATATGTGTAGAGACTTATATATGTGTAGAACTTCTAAATAGTTTATGAGAATGGATTATAGTTATTGTAAAGGGGAAAAAAGGAAAAGAGATTATTCTAAAGGATATAACTGCATGTATGTTTGAGTGTGTGGAATTAATAACCATGTTGCTAAAGTTTTAGCTGGATGGATGAGCAAAACTGACTTCAGTCTCACTGTTTGGATGTCCACTTTGTGGACTTTACTTTTATAACTTGAACAACTGCATCTAAGAAGAAAGTATGTAATTATCAACTAGTGATTTTCTACTGGTTTCTATTTTTATTTTTTGTTTTGTTTTGCTTTTGTTTTTGAGATTTTGTATTGTTTCTACCCTCTTTCTGTTTCAAAATTTTTTCTTTAAAAAAATTTAAAAAACAAGAGGAGGAAAAGAAAGTGCTCTAAAAGAGATAACTGTATGTATACTTAAGTGTGTATGATTGATAACAATGTTACTAAGTTTTTGTTGGATTGGTGAACAGAACTGTTTGCCACCTCACTGTTTGAATGTCCACTTTGTATGCTTTAATTTTGTAACTTGAACAACTATATCAAAGAAGACAATATATAATGTATCAAATAGTGATTTCTTACTGTTTATTTTTTTTGAAATTCTGTATTGTTTCTACCCTTTTTTCTGTTTTGCTTCCCCCTCTCTTTAAATAAATATTTTAAAAAAATCAAAAAGCTGCATGGAGGAAGATCTAAGTTATGAGAAGGAAAATAGAAAGGTGAAGAAAGGGTAAGGCTGTGAATGGGAGGTGAGAGGAAAGATGTGGAAATTGTATCAAACTCTTAAACAAGTTTAGGTAACAATCATAAACATCCTTTGAAGAGGAAATATCTGACTTAACTACAGAATATTTTACAAGAAACAGTAGAAATTTTACACACATAGCTCTAAATGTGCATATATATATATATATATATATATATATATATAAACACATATAGAAAGGCTTATAGCTCAAAAAATCAAACTTGAAAACACACATGCACACAAAAACTACAAAACACAAAACATACAAAAGTTGCTGAGTTCCTGTGCTATCAATAGTTTTAAAATGTTGACAAGTTGTCCGTGCTTCTTTCACTGACAAATAGCAAACTCAAGTTCCTGGTTAAGGTTCTGCAGCAGGCTGTGCTGTGCCCTATTTTATCTCTCTCAGCTTCACATGGTCTTTGTTTGTAGTTGTTTCTCAATTCTGCCTAGCCTTTCTCTGACTGCCAAATTCAATGACTCCTTGTGGTCGGGTAGGAGGTGACAACCCCACAACTGTGAGCCACTCTGACTGCTTTCCTCTGCCCTTTTTATGAGAAGGTCAAAGCAAAACTTACCAGGGTTTCACTGTGACCTGTTATTTTAATGATTTCTGAGGGCTGGCAGGAAGTAGATTCCACTGGCACTGATTTGAGCTATTTTGGTCAACTCCCAATTGTTCTAGTTCACAGAGGGTCTCTTTCCAACCCATTAATAGAGTAAGATCACATAAGACAGTCCTTCTGTATTGAATTCAGTAGTACTGGGAGATCAGCAGGAGAAAATTCTCACTGACAAAAAATTCCATAGCTTTTGATGGGCAGTGAGAGGAACCAAGCAGAAGAGCTCAGCAGTGTTTGGAAGGTGAATGGTGGAAGGGAGCTCACCCAGGATTGCAGCTCAGCAACATTTTTGCACTGCTCTAATGCTATTATTCTCTACCTCTGGTTCCAATTGATCACACTCACTGCATATACCTGAGATTCTCTCTTGTAGATCCTTTAATGACTACTTCCAGGTTCCAAATCAAAATTATGACCTTTGTTCTCTATCCCTAAAGTCCTAACTCAGTCATTGCCCTCTGAGTGATTCTCTAGCTTATGTTTTCCTTAGTGCCCTGACTGATTAGTTCCTCTCTTGCTAATATGTTGCTCACTGAGCTTGTCTTGATGGGTTGGATGTGTAGTTATTACAGGTTGGCATTGGGCAATGGCAGCTAGGTCAAGTGACTATAGGCCTGCATTCAGCTACATCCCTCAGGAGTATTTAAGTTTTTGCTAAAATAGTGTTCTCAGGAACAGAGTTGTAAGCAGTCGCTCCTGGTTTTTGTTGTTGATTTCATTTCATGGGGTTCTCCTTCAAGTTGCCTTACTATGGCTGAAATATTGTTGCTCCTTCTGCATTGGCCTACCCAGGGAATTGGGCAAATTTACTCAAATCATCTATTGTGTGCTATACCTCTCACCCACCATGATTATCTAAGACTCATTAATGAAAAGATGTGGATTACACTCTCCATTCAACAGATGTAGCTTGGACAAAAGAAAAAAAATGAGATCCAAATGTATGGTCTCCATAAGAGACTCATTTTAGATGTAATGACATACATAGGGTAAAAGTGAAAGGATGAAAAAGGATATTTCATGCAATTAGTAATCAAAAGATAAAAGAAGTAGCTGTATTTATAGAGAGCTAAAATATATTTTGAGTCAATAACTGTCACAAGAGACAAATGAATTCATTACATAACAAAAGGATCAATTCATAAAGAAAATTACGTATCCAGCATCAGAGTGCCAAAATATATAAAGCAAATATTATTCAAAAACAATTATAGTAATGATTTGTGCTTATATTGTTTGATCAATTTTTCATTCCTGTATCTTGTAATCTGAGCAACTACTTTGAATATAACAATACATAATATATTAATCATTGTCAATCTCCTATTATATTTTTGCAAAATTCTTTTCATTGTTTTTATTCTATTTTCTCTTTAAAATAAAATAATAGTAAAAATTTAATATTTATAACTTGCATATAACTTGAATAAATAATAATGATAGATGAATTGGAAATAGAAATGAGAAATTTAAATAATTTCTATACTGAAGCTATGTAGCTTTATGTCATTGAAGGCTTAGATTATCGGTAAATAATACTGTCAAATTTAGAGAAATCTGACTACAAAAAGCAATAAAAGAGAACAATTAATATATTTAGAAAGTAGAAGAATAACACAAGTTGAGAGAAACTATTTGCAAATGCCATATCAGGTAAAGTACAATTATCCAGAATATAAAATTAATTCATAAACTTAACAATAAAAACATGAACAACCAGATGGAAAACTAAGCAAAAGACTTGAATATACAATGTATTTAACCAAAAGAGTTATAGAGATGGCAAATAAGCATAAACAAAAGATCAAATTTTATGTCATTTGGCAAATGCAAATTAAAACAACAAGGCATCAGTTTGCCTGTTTGATTATAGACAAAACTCTCACAATACCAAATGCTGGTGGGGATGAAGACATGTGTTTTTATGCTAGTATTCATAGTGGTATTACATTAACCAATGATAGAAACAACCCAGAGTCCATTGATAGATGAATGGATAAATAAATTGCAGTATATTCACACAATATAACATTATTTAGTTTTAAAAAGTCAGAGGTTTAGAAATCAGACACTGGAAAATAACAACTTGGGAGACAAAAAAAGGAGGAAAATTTCCTAGAAAAAGGAAAATTAAAATGTACAGAGACTAAAGGGACAAAACATAGTGTGGAAAAGAAGAGGAACTATCTGTACTTTCTCTGAAGTTCCTGCCTTGTGGATTGCAAGAAAGGAAAACTAAATCTACAAAGTAAAGTATATAACTCCAGAGGGATACTGGGAGAAATGCAGCAGTGAAATGGACCAGTAGGTGCTGTGAGTTATAATAGCTGATGAGCTACTCTAGCCAAAGCATCCACCACACTCCCTGTGGAGAGATCGTTTGGTCAAATGCCTTTCTAAGGAGTGGTTGATTTTTTGTACCCAACATGGACAGCAGTCTCAGGATAGTTAAATAAAGGTTCCCGAAGTGACTGGTGATGGATAGCCACAGGACAGCTGTAATCATGGAGCCATGATTAAACTGGCAAGGGAGCCTTTGAAGCATTCAAGCAAAAAGATAAAACCCCCACCACTATGTCCAGATTCAAGGCTTATGCTGAATTTCACTGCATTTGAAAGCAACAGAATTGAGTCACTCTCCCTAATCCTACTACAATCGTGGTACTGGCATACAGCCCAGATCTAGGGTCCAACTACCTTCTTTATCCACCACTGTGGGAAGGATCATATCTTGATTTGGATATTGCCCCAAGACTACAGATCCAGGAACAAAAGTACACATTTGAAAACTGAGAAATTTTTTGTTTGGTTGGTTGGTTTGATTTTTGTCTTGTTTTATTTTTTAGCGTGTGGTTTTTAGGTTTTTGTTACTGTTTTTTCTTTCTCACTTCTTTCCTTTCCTCTTCTTCACCAGTTTTTTTGGGTAATTTTCTTCTATCCTTTTGCCTTGCTTCTTATATCTTTTTCTTCTTTTATTTTTCTTCTTCTCACTTTTAATTGTTCTCCCTGTATTTTTAAATTTTTATTCCATAAATTTCTTTTTCTTACTCCTTTCTTTTATCTTCTATTTCTCTCATCAATTTTCCTCCTTACCAGATTTAGATCAATATGGTAAGGTTTTTAAAAACTACAAGCACTCAGAATTTCAAACAAAAATGACTTTCAAACTCCTACAATCCAAAAAAGTTAACAATCTGTATTTTTACAGGCAGTGAAGGTACAGCCCCCTGTCCTCCCGAGAGACCTGTATTTGATTCTAGAAGTATCTCCTATTGCTGCACTTGCTGACATTGCTCCATTTGCAGCTGCTCACTATCAGAGACAAAAGAGGAACCAGGATCATAAAAGATGTGGTTCCAATTCAAAAGGCTACCCAGGAAAACCTGCACAGTTTTGAACCACAAAGCAGGAAAAATCAAAAGTGGCTCTGGTGTTGGACCAAATCCTCAGTCCACATCTTCTTAAGACCACAGAGGCTTTCTAATAGGGCCTAATCCAGTTCCTCATTGTCATCCAAATCCAGCTCCATTATCATTCAAATCCAGACTTTAAAAAGTCTTTAGACTGCTATTGTAAAAAAAAGAGGAAATAGGAAGCATTATAAAAGATATAGCTGTATGTATGTTTACATGTGTGGGATTGATGACCATATTTCTAGGTTCTTGTTGGACTGTTTAACAGATATTTTTGCACTCTCACTGCTTTAATGTCCACTTTGTGTGCTTTAATCCTGTAACTTGAATAACTATTTCTAAAAGAACAATGTGTAATGTATCAACTAGTGATTTCTTACTATTTATCTTCTTTTCTTGAAATTCTGTAATATTTCTACCTTTTTCCTGTTTTCTTTCTCTTTAAATAAAAAAATGAAAAAAAAAGTCTTTAGACTATCAGCATTCACTAACTTAGTCACAGAAAAAGCAATAGAAGCAGGAGAAGACAAGGCAACAAAATAACTTGCAAAACTCTCAACTCACCCCAAAGTCAATTAGAGGGCAGCAAGTGTCAAAAGAGCATAAGTAGCACCTAACAACCTTCAGTCATCCAGTAATTCTCAGTGAGGCCAATGGAGAATAGAAGTCTGCAGCCAGTGATATCTCCACACCCAGGAACCATCTCTGAGGCCCACAAGAACAAGGAGTCTGTTTCCAGAAAGACACAGTCATCCAGGAACCAACAATGAGGACTGCAGGGACAAGGAAGTTTCACCCAGTGACCTTCCCACACTGAGGAACCATAGATGAGGCTAGTGGGGACTATGGAGCTGCACCCAGATAAAAGAGAAATAGAAGATAAAAGATATTTCCACACCAAGGAAATATGTTTAAGGCCCACAGGGTTGAGCAGTTTGCATTCAGTGAACCACAGTCACCCCTAAGTGAGACATGTGGCTGGAAGTCCACATCCAGAAACCCACAATCACCTGGGTACCTTCAGTGAAGCCTTAGGGTATTTATTTATGCTAGGATTTTTGAACATACACAGATCAATAAATGTAATACAGAATATTAACAGAGTGAATGACAAAAATCACATGATTATCTCAATAGATGCAGAAAAAGCTTTTGATAAAGGCCAACACTCATTCATGGTTAAAAAAAGTAGAGAAAATCAGAGTATATGGTATTTTCCTCAATAATAAGGGCCATCTAAGACAAACCAACAGCCAACATCATACTAAGTAATCAAACACTGAATGCTCTCATTCTAAAATCAAGAACAAGACAAGAATGTCCATGATCATCATTCTGTTCAATATATTTCATTAGCCAAGAGACAGAAATAAATGGAATATAGATAGAAAGGAAAAAATTAAATCATTACTATTTACAGATAACATGGTATTCTACATAGAAGACATCAAAAACTCCAAACTTCTAGACTTAATAAGCAAATTCAGGAGTGTAGCTTAGTACAAAGACAATAATCAAAAGTCAATAGCATTCCTGTATGCAAATAATAAACTCACTGAGAGAGAAATTAGGGAAACTACATAATGCACAATAACATCATAAAGAAATACTTAGGAATCAATCTTACAAAGGAAGTGAAATATTTACACACTAAAAATTACAGTACTCAGAAAAAAGATATTGAAGAAGATTTCAGAAAATGGAAGGGCATTTCTTGTTCATGAAGAGAAAGAAACAACTTTGTGAAAATGGCCACTCTCCCAAAATTGTTATACAGATTTAATGCAATCCTGATGAAAATACCACTAGCATACCTCACCAATCTAGAGAAAACATTTCCAAAATTCATATGGAACCATAAGAGACTGAGTATCAAAGGCAATCCTAGGCAACAAAGGTAAGGTAGGAGGCATCACAAACCTTTAATTAAAATTATACTACAAAGCTGCTATAATAAAATCCACAAAGTACTGACATGAAAGCAGACCTCAAGATCAATGAAACAGAACTGAAGATACAAACACAATTAAAACACACTTGGCAACCTTATCATTGACAAAGGGCCCAAACATGTTCAATGGAAGAAAGACAACCCCTTTAATAAGTGGTGTTGGAAAAACTGACTTTCATCTGGAGTTAAGATGGTGGATTGATAAATAGAATGGTAGAGAGCCTCTCTGAGAAAAACAACTCAGATGCTAGAATTTAACACCATGGAGAAGACAAGATGAAAGGGGAGGGATTCTCATGACCCACGAAGAAACTGAGGGAAAAGAAAAAAAGAAGGAAAGGAAAAAAGTGTGGACAGAGGGCTGGAGCTGATCCTGTGCTGGGCAGGATGGAGGGCTGGAGCTGGACATGCTCCCATAGACTGGGTCCTGCACTGTGCTGGGCATGTCTTAGAGTCAGGCAACTCACAATTGAGCTGAGGTCACAGTCCTGCCAAGATGGGGGTTGGTGAGCCCGAAACCCTGGGCAGGAGGAGGCACCACAACAGGGAACTGCACTGACCCATGGTGAGTGCTGGGAACTGGGCTTCCACAGAGGAAGTGACTGGCTTGATTACGTATTGAAGTTGGACAGGTCAGGCTTCAACCACCAACCACAGTGGTGTCAGTCAGCAGCTCCTGGCCCAAAGTGGACTGGTGAGATCTGCCTGGGCTGGATCACACTGCTGGTCAGACCCAATAGGCAGGGATGAAACTGTCCCAAACCTGTGACATCCACAGGGCACAGACTAATGTGCTGAAGGCACTCACTGGCTGACTGGCTCAGAGGAGAGGGGCCAGTCCACATTGCCCCAGCATGCACCTCACAGATCAACAGCAAATTGAAGAAGGCAGCAATCTCCTAGCCCATAAGCTTCAGAAAAACTGTAAGCAATATGGAAAGGACCTGAGACCTCCATGATACACCTGTCTGAAAGAAACCAGAAACATGACAGAGAAAGAAACAAGAAAAAGCCTCCAGCTGCTGACCTAGGGAAAATAAGTCCAGGAGAGGTAAATACAGAAGAGATTGAGGGCATCAAACATGCAATATCAGATACAGCCTCAACAGATATAAAGAAATACTTCTGTGATCTCATTTATGAACTTAAATCTGAAAGTCTAACTCAAGTGAAGCAAGATATAAGAAGATTAATAAAAGAAATACTAAGTGCTTCTAAAGAAGACACAGATGGGAAAACAGAGAACCAAGAAAAAGGAGAGAAATGTTTATCAAGAATATAAAGAAAATCTAGAGGACATGAAACAGATCCAAAGAAAATACCAGAAAATTTAAAACTCCATTGAAAGCTGGCAAAATTTCTTGACAGAAACTAAAGACAGACTTTCAAAACTTGAAGACAGATTTGCAACCTGTGATCTTGAAAGGCAAGATCTCCTAAAAATAACAAGAGACAAGGAAGTAACAATACAAAGGCTAGAAGATGACAAAAGGATCTATATTTTAAGAATAAAAAACATGAGCAAAGAAGCAGGGACAAATACAAATGAAATAAAAAGGCTATGCACAGAAATAATTAAGTCAAACTTTCCAAGCACAGGAAAAGGAAATGATATTCAGATATATGAGGCATACAGAACTCCAGCCAGCTACAACCAAAACAGATCTACACTCAGACATATAATAATCAAAATCCCATAAATTAATCACAAGAACAGAATATTAAAAGTGGTCAGAGAAAAGAAACAGATCACCTATAAAGGAAAACTCTTCAAAATAACAACAGATTTCTCAACACAAGCTATCAAATCAAGAAAAGCTTAGAGTGAAGTACTCCAAGCCCTAAAGAAAATAACCTCTAACCCAGATTGATGTACCCTGAAAAACTATCACTCAAAATTAATGGAGAAACAAGATGTTCCTACGACAAAGAGGAGCTGGTGAGTTCATGACCACCAATCCAACCCTAAAAAAAATACTGAAGGACATTCTAGAGAGAGAAGAAAATCACCAGGGGATTCCAGGAACATTGGCAGAAAGGCCTCAATGAAAGGGGCAAACAGTGGAATGAAGGACAAAAGTAAGCAACAGTGACTGAAAAATAGTATAGCAGAGATGAGACAGAGAAAATTGGCTATAATCTCTAACACAGATGCCCTGGATACATTAACAAAAAGAAACACATGCAGAGTAATTTAGGAGATAGGGTCCATCAAGATGCTTTGAATAAGAAATACAATCAATCTGAAAGGGTTAATGAACCAAAAGTCAAAGGTAAGAAAACAATGCTGTTTGTGACAGGGAACCATAGAGAAATAGGGACAGCTCATCCAGCAGCTGCAGATAAGTTGGAAATCCATGACACTTTTGTGCAGTGGAGAATTACTCAGCTATAAGGAAGGAAAACCTTGAGGCTTTAGTAAGTAAAGGAATACAGCTCATGATCAGGCTCAGGGGTGGGTGAAAGGGTTTAGAAACACTTAGGTAGATAATGGGTTGCCCCCCTTATCTAAGGCCAGGGAAGTTGGTTAAACCCTAAATGCACAAAGCACCCTGGGAAAGCAGAGGGGGAAGAATTGCCTAAAAAGGGAAGGCAGAGAACATTATTAATAGTGTATCAGTATTTAAAAGCCACATTATTCTCATCACTCTGTTTAGTTTGATTTTATTCTGTTTCAGTCTGTCTACTCATACTAGATTTCAAAGCACAGACATCTGCCTCAAAATATCACAATATACTATGGTAACTGTCATTAATTTCCTATTAACTTAAACTAAAGCCCTGTATTACTTACACTGTCTTACTATAACTGATACTATTTGAATCTGGTTTGTTATATAACAGTTTAGTCTTGACTGATTTTATTCAAATCTGGTATGCTTGATAGCATCATCTGAGAGCAAAGGCAACTATTCTGAAGATGACAAGATTCAACAGAATACCCATTCTAGTTGGATTATTAACTGCTTTTGAAGTCCTATAATGTCTGCAATGTTTTGTTTTTATTAATATTGCTAAGTACTGCTATGTCCAATTACGCTATTCCTGATGTTATAGACAATTCTATTGAAAATAACAAGAGACATCATAGTAACTACTGTATATCACCTAGTATGTGGTTCTATATGACTTTTTTGTTTCATGTTTTTCAAGTATTTGCTTTATTTTCTTGTTTTGGTTTGTTCTTCCCTCTAATATAGAAAGGATAGGTATACATGTAGAGATTCATACATGCATAGAACTTCTAAACAGTTTATGAGAATTGATTATAGTTATTGTAAAAAAGAGAGAGGAAAAGAAAGTATTCTGAAGGATATAACTGCATGTATGTGTAAATGTGTAAGATTGATAACCGTCTCACTAAGTTTTGTTGGATACATGAGCAGAACTGTTTGCAGTCTCACTGTTTAAATGTCCACATTGTATGTTTTACTTATGTAACTTGAACAAATACTTTCAAGAGGAAAATATGTTATTGTCAGCTAGTGATTTCTTACTGTTTGTTTGAAATTATGTATTATTTTCACCCTCTCTGTTTTTTTTCTTTAAATAAAAAGAAAAACTGATTTTCTACATGCTGGAGACTTAAACTAGAGCCATGCCTATCACCATGTACTAAACTAAAGTCAAAATGTATCAAAGATCTAAATATTAAAATCAAGGCACTATGCATACAGGAAGACAAAGTAAGTAGAAATCTCAAGGACTTTTATCTAGAGCATATGAAGAAATGAAAAACAAAAGGCCCCCTAATTTAAAGACCCAATCAAAAAATGGGTTTCTGAGATAAATACACAATTTTCAGGTGAAGAAATACAAATGGCAAATAAATTTATGAAAAAATATTCATCATTAAACATCATTGATCATTGAAGAAATGCAAATTAAAACAACACTGAGATATCATCTCACTCCAGAAAGAATGGCTAACATCAAGAAATTAACCATTCACAAATGTTGGTGGGGCTTTGAGAAAAAAGGAACCCTTCTCCATAGTTTTTGGGAGTGTAGACTGGTACAGCCACTGTGGAAATTGGTATGGAGAGTCCTAAAAAAACTAGAATTAGAGCTTCCATTCAACCCAGCTTTTCTCCTTCTGAGTATTTTCCCAGAAGAATTGAAAACATCATGACACATCACACCCATGTTTATAACACCCATATTTACAGCAGCACAATTTATAATAGCTAAATCTTTGAAGCAACCTGAATGCCCATCACCTGAGGAATGGTTTAAAAACAGATGTAAAATATTTATGTAATGGAATACTACTCAGCTATAAAGAGCAATGAACTCAAGGCTTTTATAGGTAAATGGATGCTACTAGAAACCATACTCATAAGTGAAATAAATCAGACTTCCATGTGTAAACACCATGTTGTATCACTAGTTTAAGAAACTGAAAGAGTAAATAAGATTCAAATGTTACAATAGATACAGTGAAAGAAAATAATCTGCTGAAAGGGAAATTATATCGTTTGATCAAAGTTGCATTCCTGTATCTGGTAGTCTGAGTAATTACTTTGAGGAAACAATATGCAATATAACAACCATTGTTAAATTGCTATCATTTTGTTTTGAAATCCTGTATCACCATTGTTTTTTGCTGTTTTTGTTTTCATTGTTGTCATCATTTTGCTTTTGCTGTTCTTTTTTTAAATTGTTTGTTGCCTTCTTGACTTCTCATTTTTTTCTCTTTAAAGTAAAACAAAAAAAAGAAGAGCATAAGCCACAGACCTGAGTTACTTCCATGAACAACAGAAATACTTAGTATACAGATCAAAGAACAACATGGTCAACTGGAGGACAAGTCACACTGAAGAGACTCACAGATCGTCTAAAAACACAGATAACTGGAAGCAGGGGACAAGCATATACGCTGATACAGAAAGCCAATTAAAAAGAAGATACTTGGAGAGCAAACAAAATGTCCAGATAGTAGTTAAAAATGGGAAAAGCAGTCTGCTCGAGCCAGGCATAGGGTCCCCACCCTTGGAACATCCATCTGGAGACCTTACCAGGAAGGCAGAGGTAACCAAAGAGCACTGCAGAGAGTACCCTCACAAAATAGTCTCAAGGCATATTGGTCCCTTCACACCATAATCCCCTCTTGCAAATACTAAGAAAGCGGAAATCCTGAAATATCCTTTTCCAGCACCCATCAATGGCAGGGGAAGCTCCCTCTTCATCTACCTGACCTCAGCTAGTGAGAGGATATGCAAGTGAATGGTGACCACCTACTCTACACAGCTGCTTTCATCTGAAGTCTCCATCATACTAGGCCCATTTAAGTCCAAGTTAAACCAAACTAGTACCTCCATCTGAAATCCAGAACTAACACTAGTTCTATCTGAGTCTGTAACTGGGAGCCCAAGAACACTTGAGTCTAGCATTCACTGCTCTGCCACACACTCTAGACTTCTGAGGAATGTCTACAATTGAGCACCAGTTGTGGGCATCATAGACATCTACAATGAACCTCAGTCCCATGTGATTTCATGCTTGGTGAACCAGGCCTGCCACAGTCACCACTCAACAGCAAAGAACCCCCACACACACACACAAACACACTGGGATCATTGGTGTCTCCATCTTGCACCCAACCACTGTCTCTACCCAGAACATTAAGGCAGTCCATTGCCTGGCTCTAGGCATGGTGAAAGGTGTGCCTAATTTGGCTCATGATCTGGGCCTGCATAAGCTTCCAGCAAGTGCTGGATACCCTCCTTGATCCTTGGGAATCTCTCCACATATGTCTCACACATATCTGGATTTCCACTGAGTGTTCCAGGCCAAAGTAAACTTCCATCTGTTGTTTTGAACTGGTCCCATGGACACAGGAATATCCATCAGGTATCCAGCATTGGTCCCCAACCAGAAAGAAACTAAGTTAGGTAACTGAAACCTGCTCACATTTTCACCCAGAATCCAAGGCTCCACACCTTTTCTGAGACTGTGTTGCAGCTTATGCAATTAGAATGGAAGAGGTTTACAAATAGATGATCCTTCAAACAGAGCAGACAACACAAAAAACCATGGACTAAAAAGGGGGGCAGACACAAATATGATTTATTGAATTAAAGGCTGCAGGTTCTGGGAGAAATATGTAGCAAACAAACTATGTATTTCCCTCATTTTTTGACCCAAATTGAATTTCTGATTTTATTTTTTGTTTTCTCCTCCATTTCTTCTCTTTCTCCTCTTTCTCCTCCTTCTCTTTCTCCTGTTTCTCCTTCTCCTCTTTCTCCTCCTCCTTCTCCTTCCCCTCCTCCTCCTGCTCCTCCTCCTTCTTTGGCAGAATTTGGAATTTTATCACCCATATTCTTATTCTCCCTTTCATTATTCCTTTGTTTACTTCTTTAATTAGGCTCTCTCTCTTCTCACTAGCTCTCTTTTAATTTATTTCATTACTATTTTTGTTTTCTATATTTTAATTTTTATTCCTCATTACTCAGCCTTTTTCTAATTGGTTTCTTCAGTTTCTCTTCTCTAATAATAATGATTTTCTTTCACTCCTAAATATGATATGTATTTCAATTTTAACACCCTATTTCCATCTCACATTGCTTAATTTTTGAATTTCTATTTTTTTACCTTCCCATTCCTACATGTCTATCATTACTAGAATAGTAACTACACCATATGAATCTGTAGATACATATTTCTTAGTATGGTTGAAAATTTTTTTATTGCTAATGGAGTTTAAATTACTCTATTGAGTAAATATTTGCTGTATATTAATGTTTGCTGTGTCAAATAATGTAAACAATAAAACTAGATGTCATTCCTATTGGTGAAGGTGGTACACTGATATAACCAGGATTTGCCATTTTCAAATTTATATTTAATGGAATTATTGTTACTGATTTTACATACCTTATTTAAGGTGACAAAGTTGTTTTTATCATTAGGTTTTCTCTCTATATAAGTATCTATATTGCCTGAGTTCATAGATGATGCTGCAGCTTAATGCCAAAGAAAAGGGTACTGGACCAAATATGCTGTATACTTTCTTTCCTATTAATCAGAGGTGGCAAGATTCTGGGAGAGACCTAAAAGGCAATAGCAATTACAGAGACGAGTTATACAGAGGACATTTCTCAAGCATATACATTACTTAAAGAGGGGCACAAGACTAGCAATACATCTACTTACCATAAGCAGTCTGCTAGCCTCAGCACTCAAAAGAAAACATAAATCTACAACATAAAAAATGTGGAGATAGAATATTTCCAAAAATTTACAACTTCTTTAAAGCAAACTCAGGGATCATCAAGGGTAAACAACTCAAAAATCACACAGTTAAAATATTTCAGAAGTAGCAGTTGAGGCAATAAAACAGATAAAAAAGACAGTTGGTAATTGGTGGGAGTGCATTTTAGTATAATCAGATCACTGGATTGCAGGCAATAGCTTGCCATACTAGGAAGCTTAAAAGAAGGAAAAAATGGATATATTGGGCTGGGGATTTAGCTCAGTGATGTAAGTGCCTGCCTGGCAAGTGCAATGTTGTGAGTTTGATTCCTGGTACTAAAAAAATTGATATATTAAAACACTGTGGCTAAATCAAGCCACACAAGATAGACTTGGGATATAAGGTTGCTTACCTCCTTTTTCCCCTTTTTTATTTTAAAGAGAAGGGGAAAAAACAGAAAAGAAGAACAAAAACAAGACACATACAAACAATTACAATAACAACAAAAACCCATAACAAGAAAAACATACACTTGCAAAACAAGATGAAAGGAACTTAACAATGGTTGTAATATTGTATATTGTTAACTTCAAAAAGTTGCTTATATTATCAGATATGGACATGCAAAATTTATCTAATCATAGGTGTATAAACTGCTTTTTTTCCAAGAGCTAATAGAATAAGCAGTAATAGAATTAGTAAGATTAGTAGTATTAATCTTAACTATTTTATGTATATCTAAACAAATTTATATATATATATATATATAGTTTTTTCCATTCATTAACTATTGCCTTACTCTAAACAGAAGGTGCTACAGCCCAGCTTTCAATTCTGCTGACACACATAGGGGTGAGTGAACAGCTACTTCCCTTATGATTGACCAGCTTCATTTTCTCCTTTTCTTTTTTCTTTTCTCTTCTCTTTTCTCTTCTCTTCTCTTTTCTCTTCTCTCTTCTCTTCTCTTTTCTTTCTTTTTCTTGCATTTATTGTTCCTTTCCTTTGTGCACCAGAGTGCTAACTGGAACCTCTAGAAACAAGATTAAAGACTAAAAGGGTGCATAGTAAATGGAATATCTAATCCCTCCTCCATGACCTGTGGCTAGAGTTGTGGAAATTAAACAGCCCTTCACAACAGGATCTGTGCATCATAGTACTAACCCCATGCCACTGGGGGCAGGAGAAAAAAGACACTCCAAAGTAACCCACCCTACATCCTTCAGGGAAGTTACAGATGACGATGGAGGTGAGTGTCAGTGGGCATAGCATACATCAAAAAGCAATGAGTGAGAAAGTAGCCCCTTGAAAGAGGAGTAAGAATTGGGGCTGAGAAGCCTTGGATGGCATATGCAAGAGCAGACGTGTCAGACTACATAACAGCATCTCAGCCTGCCCTACTACAAATGACCTAAGAGGTCAGAGAATTGAGAGGGCAGGAGAAACAAAGAATTCTATACAGGATGAGGCAATTATACACAGGACTTCAAGAAGCCTATTGTCTCTGTCTGAAGGCAGCACCACAACTGGGAAAGAGACATCAAGAGAATCAGAGCATGGACTAGCATTTCATTAAGGGACATACACAATGTACTGGCTAAATACTCTGGTCCCAAATTGCTACATCTCAAGCCCAAGATCAGCCCCACATGCAGAAAAAACTCTATTGTAGGCTTGATGGTGTTAACCAGTAGTTTGGGGCTCTTCATGGATACAATAGGAATTTTGTTTTTTTATGCTGTTCTATTTATTTCACTACTTTCTTTGCTGATTTCTTTTTCCTTTTTCTCTTTTACCTATATGTTTGTACTAATCTTTTCATCTTTCCCCTTTTAATCAATTTGTCTCTTTACATTTAATTATATTTTCATGTGAGTGAATACTACTTCAAATTTTTATTGTTAGCTTTAATTACCCCTCGCTGACTCCTTCATTCTTTCTCTTCTTCCCTATTCTCTGGTTTCATAAAGCTTGCATAAACATCCTTTGTCCTCCAGCCTTGCTTCTGTTATATCTTTCTCTTCAGTTATCTCTATTTTATTTATAATCCTTCTTGAAATTTCCCAAGATAGGATAAAAACACTCTACTAAAGGGGAATCACTTCACGTACAAGCTCGCAATTGATGATCAGCTCAGTTATATAACTGTAGAAATCCCTTGCTCCCATGTTTTAAAGTATAAAATTATTAGTTCTTGCCACTTATTACTTTCTAAGCTGTGTTTGATGCTACTGTCACTCCTAATTATACTACTTTAGCTAGCATGTCATCTGTTTTAACCAGTTGTTCTCATGAAGGAATCAGCAAATTTAGAGTACAGGTAGAGAGATTTAAAAAAATAGACAATGATAGGAAGAGGTCAGAAATTGTGAATGATCAATATAGGAAAGAAATCAAATGCATGAAATGTACACAAACAGATATTCAGAAAATTAAAAATTCCATTAAAACCTGCCACACCACTTAAATGAAACTGAAGACAAACTTTCAGACCTTGAATACAGGGTCCCAGCTAGTGATAATGAACAGAAAGATTTCTTGAAAACGACAAAAAAGCCTGCACTTCCACTGGGAACATCGGGGAAGCCCACTCCAGACCTAAACTGCCTAGGACGTCCCCCACTGGGCCTGACCTTCCACTGGGAATATTGTGGAAGCCCACCCCAGGCCTAAACTGCCCAGGACTGCCACCACTGGGCCCACCCTTCCACCAGGAACATCAGAACTTTGGACTACAGTGGATTACCATGTTGGCTGGATGACACACTCAGGAACCCTCACCCAAACAGAAGACCTCAGCAGGACGGAGTCATTGTGGTGAGTTTGCCCCTAAAATTAGAGGTCTACAATGAATAAATAGGAGTGGAAGTAAAACTCTCTCCAACTGTAAGACCTTGGCAAACCTGGCAAGAGAGAGGGTAATTCCCTCCCCAACACAGAGAACATCAGACAGGTTGAGGAGTGCAACAATAACACCCCCTGAACTTAGAGAAAATTAAAAGAGCTTATGAGAACCACAGTGACACAGTAGGGCCTCAGCTGGCACAAACACTGTAGCCAGGGTGATCTGGTAGTCTGCAACAACCTGAAGATATAACAACAGCAGGAACTAAGAGTTCCCTTACATCAATACTTCTAGGCTAGTTGGCCTAGAAAAAAATTAGGACTCACCCAACAGACCCTGTAGGAGGAAGTCAGGTTACTGTATCTCCTTTTCATTGTGGTACCCAAAATATGACAAACATCAACCACAAAGTAGGACCCTAAAACTCACACTACAGACAGTTGTGACTGTTGGAATAGAAAGAACAGATATTTACTGAACAGGTGAAAATAACTAAACAAAAAGGCAAAATGCAGTCTCAAACAGCTAGTCCATCAGGAGCAAGTACAGGCAACAATGAAATAGATGACTTTAAATGTCATACACCAGAAACCTCTGAAAAGATAGCAAATGAAGTAAAGTAACAAATCCATGAAACTATAGAGGAACTCAAATTAGAAATAATGACATGTAAAGACAGAATAACAACCTTAGTAAATGAGTTGCTCAACATAGCTAGAGAAGAAATAATTTAAAAAATACAGGAGCATGGGAAATTCATTGCAACTCTGAATGAACAATGCAGAAAACAAGCAGAATCCATGAAACAAATCCAAAGAGATATCCAAGAAACAAGAAATTGTACTTAAAGCTGTCAAAACCATTTAAAGGAAGCTGAGAATAGAATTTCAGACCTTGACAGGATTGCAGATAGTGATCATGAAAGTGTTTAAAAAAACAACAAAGTACCAAGAAATGACAATCCAGCAGCTTCAAGATGATGTCAGGAGAAACAATGTAAGATTAATAGGCATCATTGAGGAAGCAGGAGACAACACAGAGGACATAACTAAGCTGTTCACAGAATAGCAGAAAATTTCCCAAACATGGAGAAAAAAATCTGATCTACAAATAAGTGAGGCATATAGAACGCCAAACAGTCATAGCTAACATAAACCTACAACCAGACATATGACAATTAAGATCTCAGACATACAGCATAAAAACAAAATAGTAAAAGCTATTAGAGGAAAGAAACAACTCACCTATCAAGGAAAGCCTGTTAGAATCATGGAAGAATACTTAGCACAAACCTTCAGGATAAGACGAGCTTGCAGTGAAGTACTTCAAGCTCTAAAAGAAAACAACTTTCAAAACAGAGTGATGTACCCAGCAAAACCATCTTTCAAATTTAATGGAGAAACAAGATACTTCCATGACAAAGAACAACTGAAGAAATTCATGTCCACCAATCCAACCTCATAAAGAGTGCTGAAAGATATGCTAGATAGACATAAAAAGGATCACAATCTCCAGAACAAGAACAGAAACAAACCAGTAATCTGGACAAGAAATTAAGGGAGAAAAGCAGGAAACCAACAATAGGAAAACAACATGGCAAAGTCAAGTCAGTACATATCAGTGATATTCATAAATGTAAATGACCTCAATTCACCTATTAAAAGAAAAAGTTGATGGAATGGATGATGAAACAGGATCTCACAATACGTTTTACAAAAGAAACACATCTGACTCAAAAAGAAAGTCATATATTACAAGTCAAAGATGGAAAACAGTATGCCATGCAACAGGAAACAAGAAAAAAGCATGGGTAGCTATTCAGTTTGCAGACAAAATGAATTTCAAACCTAAAGGGATTAAAAGAGATAAAGGTCACTACATGCCTATTAGTGGAAAACTATAAGAAGAAGAGCTAACAATTATAAATATTGGTGCACCAATTACAGGATCACCCAACTACATAAGACAAATACTAATGGACATGAAAAACCAAATACACAAGAACACAATTGTAATAGGATAAATTAACACCTCTCTGTCACAAAGAGATAGGTCAACAAGATAAAAAGTCACCAAAGAAATAACAGAACTGAATCATACCTGTGAGTGAATGGACTTAGTCAATGTTTATAGATTATTCCATACAACCACATCAGAATATACATTCTTCTCTGCTGTACATGGGTCATTCTGCAAAATAGACCATATATTAATCCATAAAGCACTGTTAACTAAATCCAAGTTATTAAAATTATCCAATGAAAAATATCTGCACTAAAATTGGAAATCAATGGCAAAAACCCCTGCAAAAACTGCATAAATACATGGAAATTAAACATTAACCTTCTGAATAACCAGTAGGTTACAGCTGAAATTAAAAAGGAAATAAAACAATACCTACAAAAAAATGAAAATTCAGATACAACTTACCGTAATCTATAGGATGCAATGAAAGGAGTCCTAAGAGTAAAATATATAGCAATAAATAGTCACATCAAGAAAGTGGAATGAACACAAATAAATAACATAATGCTACATCTCAAGCTTCTAAAAATGAAGAGTAAGTCAAACCCAAAGCTCCTAGAAGAAAGGAAATTGTAAACATTAGAGCAGAAATTAATGCAATTGAAACTAAAAAAACCCAAAGATTTAATGAATCAAAAAGCTGTTTTTTGAGGGAATAAACAAAATTGATAAACCCCTAGCCAACCTTATCAAGAAAAACAAAGAAGAAACTCAAATCCATGCAATAAGGACTGAAAAGAAGGAAATTACTACAGATCCTATGGAAATTCAAAGGGCCATGAATGCCTCCTTTGAAAATCTCTACCCACTTAGGGTGGAAACACAGAGGAAATGGACAGATTTCTAGGAACATATGAACTACCAAAGCTCAACCAAGAAGATACAGCAATTTTGAATAACCCAATATCAGCTACTGAAATCAAACACGTAATTAAAAAGTTACCAACAAAGAAGATCCCAAGTTCTGATGGATTCACAGCTGAATTCTATAAAAAAAAATTTAGAGAAGATTTAATGCCAGTAACTCTTTAAACCCTTCAATGAAATTGAAAGAAAAGCAGTCCTCCCTAACTCATTCTTGGAGGCAAATATAACTCTGATACCAAAACCAGAGAAAGACCCAACCAAAAAGGAGTACAGTAGACCAATCTCACTAATGAACATTGATGCAAACATTCTCAATAAAATATTGGCAAATAGAATGCAGCAAATCATTAAAAATATTATACACCATGACAAAGTAGGATTTATTCCAGGAATTCAGGGATGGTTCAACATATGAAAATCAATAAATGTAATACACCACATCAACAGAGACAAAAATAAAAATTACATGATCATCTCAATAGATGGAGAAAAAAGCTTTTGACAGAATAGAAGGTATGTACCTCAATCTCATAAAGTTCATCTTTGACAAACTAACAGCCAACATTATACTAAATAGACAAAAACTGAAAGCCTTCTCTCTAAAATCAGGAACAAGACAAGGATGTCCACAATCACCTATTCAATATAGTTCTGGAAACATTAGACAGAGCAATCAGACAAGAGGGAGAAATAAAATGAATAAAAATAGGAAAAGAAGTTAAATTATCATTATTTGCAGATGACATGATACTCTATATAAAAGAACCAAAAAACTCCATTAAAAGACTACTAGAAGTAATAAATTCAGCAATGTAGCTGGATACAAATCAACACTCAAAAATCAATAGCATTCTTGTACATGAACAAAATCTCAGGGAGACAGAAATTATGGAAATATTGCCCTTCACAATAGCATCTAAAAAAATGAAATACCTAGGAATCAAAATAACCAAGAATGTAAAATACCTGTATGCTAAAAATTATACTACTCTAAAAAAAGGAGATTGAAGAAGATATTAGAACATGGAAGGATATTCCTTGCTCTTGGTTAGGAAGAAACAACATGGAAAATGGCCATGCTCCCAAAACTATTATACAGATTTAATGCAATCCCAATCAAAATAACATTGACATACCTCACAGATCTAGAGAAAAGACTCCTAAAATTCATTTGGAAACAGAAGAAATGTAGAATAGCAAAGGCAATTATGGGCAACAAAGGCAAGATAGGAGGCATCTCAATTCCTGAATTGAAACTATACTGTAAAGCCATAGTGATAAAATTAGTATATTACTGGCAAAGAAATAGACCTGAGGATCAATGGAACAGATTAGAAGATACAAACACAACTAGAAAAGACACTCAACCATCTGATATTTGACAAAGGTGCTAAACATGTTCACTGGAAAAAAGCGAGCCTCTTTGATAAACAGTCTTGAAAAAATTGGCTTTCCACATGCCAAAGACTGAAAGTAGACCCATGCCTATCACCATACACTAAACTAAAATCGAAATGGTTCAAGGATATAAATTTTAAAACAGAAACACGAAATCTACTGGAAAACAAATAGGTAAATATCTTGGAGACATAGGGGTAGGGAGAGATTTCATGAATAAAATGCAAACCACACAGGAAGTACTTCAAAGAATCCACAACTGGGATCTCATATTACTAAAAAGTTTCTGTACTTCAAATGAAATCATCAACAAAGTGAAAAAAAAACACAGAAAAAAATTTTAGCCAGCAACCCATCAGACAATGGACTTATATTCAGAACATATAAGAACTGAAAAACATCAAGCCCCCAAAATCAAAGACCCTCTCCAAAGGGCATCTGAGATGAAAATACAGTTTTCAGATGAAGATATACAAATGGCAAATAAATACATAAGGAAATGTTCACCATCACTTGTCATTCTAGAAATGCAATTGAAAACAGCATTGAGATTTCATTTCACCCCAGAAAGAATGGCTGCCCTCAAGAAAAAAACTGATAACAAATTTTGGTGAGGCTGTGGAGGAAAAGTAACACTTCTCCACTGTTGGTGGGAGTGCAGACTGGTGCAACCACTGTGGAGGTCAGTATGGAGATTCCTCAAAAAACTAGGATTGGAAGTTCCATTCAACCCAGCTATTCCCCTCCTGGGTAATTTCCCAGAAAAATTGAAAAGGTCTTGTTACAGTGATATATGTGTATCCATGTTCATAGCAGCAAAATTTCTGATAGCTTAATCTTGGAAACAACCAAAATGGCCATGAACCCCAGAGTGGATGAAAAAAATGTGGTATTTTTATACAATGGAATACTATTCAACTATAAAATGTATGACCTTGAGGCCTTTTCTGCAAATGGAGGCAACTTGAAAATATCCACAGTAGTGAAATAAGCATGACTCACATTAGTAAATATCACATTGTCTCTCTAGTGTAAAAAAAAGTAAGAATGTACAGAATAATTGTATCCAAAAAGTATCATAGATATAAAAGTGTAATAGATAGATACTGTAAAAGTGAAAGGGAAGGAAAGTGCTCTACAGGATATAACAATATGTAGTGCATCAAATACCAATTTTATGATGTTAATTTTTTTCAACTCTGTATTCTACTTTTCTTCTTGCTTTTCCTATTTTGCCTTTTTTAAAAATTTTATTTTCTCTTTTAAAATAAAAAAAGAAAATGACAAAAATATTATGAAATAACATTTCAACATATCCAAGAAGATACAAAGAGAAATAATTTAAGATTAATTGGTGCCAAGGGCTGAGGATAGAGCTCAGCAGCACAGTACCTGCCTGGAAAGCATGAGATGGTGAGTTCAGTCCATGGCACCAAAATAAAGCAAACAAAAAAAATCAAGATTAATTGGTGTCACTATGAAAGCAGGAACCAACAAAAATCTTGTAAAAAACAAATTTCAGAACTAATAGCAGAAAATTTCCCAAGCAAGGAAAAAGAATCTAACAAACAGGCAAGTGAAGCACATAGAACTCCAATTAGTTTTAATCAAAATAAAAATTTACACAGACATGTAATAATCAAGATCCCAGAATTGCAGCACAAGAACAGAGTATTAAAAGCTCTCAGAGAAAGCAAATGGATATCCTATAAAGGCAATCATGGCAGAATTCTCACCATGAACCCTTCAGTCAAGAGCTTGGAGGGAAGTATTTCAAGTCCTAAAACAAAACAACTTCCAATCCAGATGATGTACCCTGAAACAATTTCTCTCAAAATTAATGGTGAAATAAGGTATTTCCATGACAGAAAACAAGTTAAGAAATGCATGGCAACAAATCCAACATGATCTAGAGTACTGAAAGATATATTAATTATAAATAAAAATGATCACAATTAAAGAACAACATCAGAAAGAAACTAGTAGGCTGGGCAAGCAATTAAACAGAGGAAAAAACCATGGAACCAACAAGAAAATAATAAGAGAAGGATGAGCCAATACATATCGGTGCACAGGACCTCAATTCACAAATCAAAACAGATTGGCAGAATAAATCAATAAAAATTATACAGGGCCTGGGGATGTACTTCAATGGCATAGCACCTGCCTTAGCCAGCATAAGTTCCTTAGTTTAATTTCCATTTGCACAACAAAAACAAAAACACCAAGATACAATATTCTGTATCTAGTAAACACATTTAACTCCAAAAGAAACTCAGAGTGACACTCAAACTATGCAAAACAATATTTCATGCAACAAAGACTCAGAAAAAAAGGCATAGCTATTCTATTTTCAGACAATATGAACTTCAAATGAAGAATGATGAAAAGAGATAAACAAGGTCATTATGTACTTCTTGGGGAAAATTCAAGGGGAACAGATAACAATCATAAATGTACAAGCATCAAATTTGGAAGTATGAAACTATATAAGTCAAATGTTAGACTTGAAAAATCAAATAGGCAATAACACAATTGTAATGGGGGACCTTAATACTCCATTGACACAAAGAAATAGATCATCTAGACAAAAATTCAGTAAAGAAATAACAGAACTGAACCAAATCAGTTTAAAAAGAGACTTAGTAGATGTTTACAGTGTTCCATCCAACAACTTCACTGTACACATTCTTCACAACTGCACATATGATGTGCTCTAAAACAGACCATTTATTATCCCAAAGAACAAGCTTGAATAAATGCAAAGGAATTGAACTTACCCCATGCATATTATATGACCATAGTGGAATAAAATTAGAAAATAATGGCCAAAAAACCCTCACAAAAACTCCATAAGCACATGGAAATTAAATAACACACTGTGGAATAACCAATGGATAACATATGAAAATAAACAAGTTAAAAATGTATAAACAAACAAAAATGCAAATACAACATCCTAGAACCTGTAGGACACAAGGAAAGCAGTCCTATGAGGACAATTTATAGTGATGAGTTCTTACATCAGGAAAACTGAATGAGCACAGATAAACAACTAAATGCTACACCATAAGTTTCTACCAAAAAAAGAGCAAGTCAAGCCAAAGCCAATACAAGGGAGAAAATTATAAAGATCAGAAAACAAATTAATGCAATTGAGATCATATGAGCTGGTTCTTCCAGGTTCATAAGGTATACATGCTGTGTCCAGGCCTCTGCTCCTCTCCCAATAGTCCTCGATGTCTTTTCATAGTTCTTTGATATCTGAGAAGGCCAATAGTTCTTTAGAGAAAATGAGAGGTGAAGAGAAGCTTGGAGATGCTGGAGAGGTGAAGCAAAAGGAAGGAGCAAAGAAGAACAAGGAAGGATCTGGAGATGGGGGATGAGTAGAGTTGAATTGTTGGACTGATTATATTAACACACAACCTGAGATGTATAATAAAGTAAAAGATGAACATGATTCCATTTTGGCAGAAAGGGTAGAGAAAGATAGCAAGCCAATTAAAGCCACCCTGCCTGATGGAAAACAGGTCAATGTGGAATCCTGGAAAACTACACCATATCAAGTTGCTTGTGGAATTAGTCAAAGCTTGGCTGATAACACTGTTGTTGCTAAAATGAACAAAATTGTTTGGTACCTATACTGGCTGCTGGAGGAAGATTATACCTTAGAGCTTATTAAATTTGAGGATAAGGAAGCTCAGTTTGTTGGCAATGAAGTACTCACATGATGAATGAAGCCATGGAGAGAGTATGTAGTGGATGTTTATGTTATGGTACACCAATAGAAAATAGAATGAATCATATTATGACATGTACCTTAAAGAAGGACATGTGTACAACAATGATTTCTCTCTTTTGGAGATTTTATGTAAAATCATTAAAGAAAAACAAGGTTTTGAAAGATTGGGAGTTAAGAAACTACTAGGAATGAATAAGTACATGTTCAAATGCCACATACTGAATGAAAAAGTAAATACCCCAGCACAGTGGTCTATAGGTGTGACCCTTTGATAGACCTCTGCTAGGGTCCTCATGTCAGACACAGTGAAAAAATTAAGACTTTAAAAATACACAAGAATTCCTCCACATACTGGGAAGGCAAAACAGATATGGAGACTCTCCAGAAAATTTATAGCATTTCATTCCCAGATCCCAAAATTTTGAGAGGAAGAAGTTCCAAGAAGCTTAAAACCGAGGTAATAGGAAAATTGGGAGGCTCAAGAACTCTATTTCTTCCATGAACTCAGTGCTGGAAATTGCTTCTTCCTACAGAAAGGGGCCTATATTTATAATACACTCTATGCATGGAATCCATTAGGAGTGATTATAGGAAGAGAGGATTCCAGGAGATAGTCACTCCAAACATGTACAGTAGCAAACTCTGGATGACCTCCATCCACTGGCAGCACTAAAGTAAGAATATGTCCTCCTTTGAAGTGAAGAAAGAGTTTTTTTTTCTTAAACCCATGAAATGCCTGGGACAATGCCTTATGTTTGATCATCAGCCAAGATGCTGGTGAATTTTTCCTCATCAGTTAGTTGATTTTGGGGTATTGCAAAGGAATGAGCTGTCAGGAGCACTGAGAGGAATGACTTGTGTATGTAGATTCCAACAGGATGATGACATATATGCTGTGCCATGGAGCAGACTGAAGATGAGATAAAAGACTGTTTGGACTTTCTTCATAGAGTACATAAAGTATTTGAATTTTCTTTTAACCAGAAGATTTCTACTCACTCAGGAAAATTCCTTGGTGATATTAAAATATAGAACCATGTTGAGAAACAACTTGAAAACAGTCTGAATGAATTTTGTAAAAAGTCTGAGCTAAATCCTGGCAGTGGGGCATTGTATGGTCCAAAGTTTTACATACAGATAAAAGATGCAATTGATCACTACCACCAGTGTGCAACAATCCAACTGCATTTTCAGTTGCCTAATAAGATTTAATCTGAATTTTGTAAGCCATGAGAGTGCTGAGACGAAAAACCCAATGATGATTCATCTTGGGGTCAATGGAAAAAATTATTGTTATCCTCACCGAAAACTATAGGGACAAATGGCCTTTCTGGCTGACTCTCTACCAGGTAATCATGGTTTCAGTAGGACCAACATGTGAAAATTATGCTCAGAAGGTACAGCGATAATTCCATGATAATAAATTCATGGTAGACATTGATCTGGATCCAGGATTTAACAAGATAAAAAATGCACAGTTAGCACAGTATAACTTCATCCTAGTTTTTGGTGAAAAAGAGAAGGCCAGTAGTACTGTTAATATCCATACTAGTAACAATAAGGCCCATGGGAAATGTACTATTTCTGAAACCATAGAACACCTGCAGCATACTCCACCTAGCCATGCACTCTTGGTGGACAATTGAGACCTGGTAGGGCCATGGACAGTGACTCCAAGCACATGGGGAGATTTAGTGTGCTGATTGGGGCAAACGGAAGGCCTGCACAGTACTCTACATAGCCATGCAGCATTGGTACACTGCTCAGAACCTGAAAAGGCCCTGCTCAGCAACTCCAGTCAGCTGAGACTTGGTGAACTGCTTGGTTGCTAATAGGTTCCCACCCAGTGACTCTAAGCAGCTGGTGATCCTGATGCATGACTAAAGAAATGATAGTACCCATCCCAGTAATGCCAAGCAGGCAGGAAGCTTCAGTGCACCACTTTGCATGAACAAATGCCTGCACAGCATACTCCACCTAGCTATGTAGCCTTGGAGCACTGCTCAGAAAATGGTAAGGCCCCACAAAGTGAACCAATAAGTCCAGGAGCCTCAGCATGCAATGTGGGGCATGTTGAAATACCACTTAGCAAACTTAACCCATGTGGGGGCCTTTGAGTGCCACTCAGGACCTGGTAAGCCCTGTCTAATGACCCCTACTCAGCTAGAGAAACCCCTTCCATACAGAGAGCTATCCTCAACCCATGAAACAACTGAGACTTGGAATTTGGCTGCCCTGGGGAATACAAGAAAATGAAGAAATGAAAGAGCAAGATGCAACTCAAACATGCAACCCATCCCAAACAAGCCTGTAAGACATAGGCATACAACAAAATGCAAATCACATACCTCAAACTTCTGAAATGACAGCAAATGAAGTAAAGAAAAAACTCCATGAAACTGTAAAGGTAATAACATAAGACATAAACTCCCAAGTAAAACAACAAATGATAAAAATAATGAAAGAAATGCTGAAGACATCTAAAGAATACATAGTTAAAAAAATAGAGGACCACTGCAAAATGATGGAAATGTTGAAAGAATAATACAAGGAAGAATTAGAAAGCATAAAATAAAGAGATACCCAGGAAATTAAAAATTCCATCAAAAGCCAGCAAAACTACCTTGATGAATATGAATATAAGCTTTCAGACCTTAAGGACAAGATTGCAGCTAGTGAAAAGGAAAGGAAAGATCTTTAAAAATAGAAAGAAATCAGGAAATAGTTCAACAGTTAAAAGAAAATGCAAGGAAAAAAGTGTAAGATTGACAGGCATAAAGGAAAAAGAAGGTAACAGCACATATGATATAAAAGACTATTTACAGAAGCAATAGCTGAATATTTCCCAAACATAGGAAAAGAAACTGACATACAGATAAGTGAAGCACATAGGATCCAATTAGTCATAACCAAAATAAATCTACACTCAGACATACAGTAGTCAACATCCCAGAAATTCAACATAACAACAGAATTTTGAAAGCTGTTAACAAGAAAAGAAACAAGAAACCTATAAAGGAAAGTCTATCAGAATCTCAGCAGACTTCTCAGCATAATGAAGCCAAGAAAAGGATGGAATGAAATACATCAAACACTAAAGGAAAATGACTTCCAATGCAGAATGATGTACCCTTCAAAATTATCCTTCAAAATTGATGGAGGACCAAGATACTTCCATGACAAAAACAGCTGAAAAACTTCATGACCACCAAACCTGATACTACATCTCCAACATCTAAAAAAGAAAAGTAAATCCAAAGCCAAAAGAAGATAGGAAATAATAAAATCAGATCAGAAATTAACACAATTGAGACAAAGAAAACAACACAAATAATTAATGAATCAGAGAATTATAAAATTAATAGGCCAATAGCAAACTTATTTTAAAAAGGAAATAAAAAATTCAAATTCATGCAATAAGGAATGAACAGGATGAAATCACTACAAAGCCTGTGGAAATACAGAAGATGGTAAATATCTACTTTAAAAATTTTACTCTCCGAGGTTTGATAACACAAAAGAAATCAAAATCTTCCTAGAAAATTATGAATTACCAAAGCTGCACCAAGAAGATATAAAACTTCTGAATAACCCAATTTCAGTTAGTAAAATTGAAAGTGTAATTAGAACCTTACCAACAAACAAAAGCCCAGGAACTGATGGATTAACAGCTGCATCCTACAAGAAATTCAAGAAAGACTTAATGCCAACATTCCTCAAACTCTTCAGTGAACTTGAAGGGGAAGCAGTTCTCCAAAACTCATTCCTGGAAGCAAGTATCCTCATAATAAGAAAACCAGAGAAAGAACCAAAAAAGAAGAGAGAGATAAAGAGAGAAAGAGAGAAAGAGAGAGAGAAGTAAAGACCAATCTCCCTAATGAACATAGATGAAAAAATCCTCAATAAAATACAGGCAAACAAAATGCAGCAAGTCACCAAGAAGATTATACAGCACGACCAAGTGGGATTCATTTCAGGAATGCAGGGATGGTTCAACTTATGCAAATCAATAAACCTAATATGCCATATTAATACAGTCAAAGATAAAAATTTCAAGATCATGTCAATAGATGTGGAAAAAGCTTTTGATAAAGACCAACAAAAATTCATGAAACCTAGGGAAAATTAGAATAGATGGTCTTTATCTCAATCTGATAAAAGCCACCTAAGGCAAAACAAAAGTCAGCATTATATTAAACATGCAAAAACAGATAACTTTCACTCTAAAATCAGGAACAAGAAAAGGATGTCTGCTATCACCACTGTCATTCAATATAGTGCTTCAAATATTAGTCACAGCAATTAGAAAGGAGAGAGAATTAAAAGAAATAAGGATAGGAAATGAAATTCTATTATTATTTGCAGATGACATGATACTCTACATAGAAGACTCTCAAAACTGCATTGAAAGACTATGAGATTTAACAATCAAATACATTAATGTAACTAGATACAAAGTCAATACTCAAAAATCAATAGCTTTCCTGTACACAAATAGCAAACTCACTGAGAGAGAAAAACAGAAAGCATAACTCTCACAATAGCATCTAAAAAATGAAATAAATAGGAATTAATTGACCAAAGGAAGTAAAAGATCTATACAGTGAAAATTACAGTACTCTGAAAGAAGAAACTGAAGAAGATTTCAGAAAATGTGAAGATATTCCTTGTTCACAAATAGGAAGAACAAACATTGTGAAAATGGCCATTCTTCCAAAATGGTTGTACATATTTAACACAATTCCAGTCAAAATACCATTAGCATATTTCACAGGTCTAGGGAAATCATTCCTGAAATTCATTTGGAACAAGAAAAGACCTAGAATAACAAAGGCAATTTTGGACAACAAAGCCAAGACAGGAGGCATCAGAATCCCTGCCTTGGAGTTATACTACAAAGCTACTGTAATAAAATCAGCACAGTACTGGAATAAAAACAGGCCTGAAGATCAATGGAATAGATTAGAATATACAAACACAAATAAAAACACATTAACCCACCTTATCTTCCATAAAGGGGCCAAACACTTCCACTGGAAAAAAACACAATCTCTTTATAAAATGGTGCAGAAAAACTGGCTCTCCATATGTGAAAAACTAAAACTAGTCCCATGCCTATCACTGTGTACTACACTAAAATCAAAATGGATCAATCATCCAAATAGTAAAAGAGAAACCATAAATCTCCTGAAAGACAAAGTAGGTAGAAATCTTGATGACATACAGGTAGGCAGAAAAAACATTAAACTGCATGGGAAATATCTTCCAGAATAAAAAACTGGGATATTTTCTTACTGAAAAGCTTTCACACATCAAAAGATAATCTTGGACCTGAGCCCCGGGAGCTGAGGGCATGAAAGGTGATTTCCTGCATACTTGTGCTTGGGGAGAGCTTTAGACCACCACCCCAAGCAGTTAGGAGCCCACACAGCTTCCTGAACCACCAGAAGAGGCAAGGGAGGTCCTGCAGGCCTGACTGGACCATGCCTAGTGAGCTTCTTTTAATCCAGGTTGCTGAGGGCACAAGAAGTGAGTTCCAGCATGCTTGAGCTAGCTTAGGGAGAGATTTCAACCATTACTCCCAATGGTTAGGACTCCACTGAATTTTCTGAACCACTGGAGGAGATATTGGAGGTCCCACAGACCTGACTGGGTCACATCTAGCCACCTCTATTGAGCCCCAGGAGCTGAGGGTTCACAAGGTGATTTCCAGTGTGCTTGCACTCAGAGAACTTTGGACCATTGATCCAAGCAGTTAGGACCCTGCCCCACATCCTAAACCACTGGACTTACACAGTGACCTCTATTCAGTCCCAGGAGATAAGCATGCAAGAGGTGATTTCCAGCACACCTGGGGGAGGCTTTGGAAAATTGCTTGAAACCCAGAAATAAAGAAAAATGACAAAATGAAACACCAAAATGCAATCTTAAAACTTCAGTCCAGCCCAAGCAAACCTAGGAGCTGTGTACATAGAAGAAAATATGAGCCATACACCTGAAATGCCTGAAATAATATCAACAGGAATAAAGAAATAACTCCAGGAAGCTTTAAAAGAACTCAAATCAGAAATAATCTCTGAGGAAAAGAAGAGATGATAAATGGAATGAAAGAAATGTTGAAAAATTCTAAATATGACATCGTTAAAAAATTACAGGAACAATTAAAAAAGATGGAAACCCTGAATGAACAATATAAGAAATAAACAGAATGCACAAAGCAGATTCAAAGAGATATACAGGAAATGAAAAATTCCATTGAAAGTTAGCAAAACCACCTCAAAAAAAGTGAAGATAGAATTTCAGACCTTGAAAACAAGATTGCAGCTAGTTAAAAAGAAAGAAAACATCTTTTAAAAATAACAAGGAATGAGGAAATCACAATTCATTAGCTGCAAGATGATGCAAAGAAAATCAACATAAGATTGATAGGGATAAATGAAAAAGAAGGTGACAAGACAATTGATATCAAGAGGCTATTTAGAGAAGTAATAGTGGAAAATTTCCCAAACAAAAGAATGGAAACTGACACGTGAAACATATAAAATTCCAAATAGCCATAACCAAAATAAAACTACACCCAGACATATAATCAACATCCCAGAAATCCAACATAAGAACAGAATATTAAAAGCTGTTAGAGAGAAATGACAGATCACCTACAAAGGAAAGCCTATCAGAATCACAGCAGACTTCTCAACACAAACAATGAAGTCCAGAAGGGCATGGAGTGAAGTATTTCAGATGCAAAAGGAAAAAGACTTGAAACCCAGACTGATGTACCCTGCAAATGTGTCCTTCAAAATGGATGGAGAAATGAGATACTTTCACAACAAATAAACAGCTGAAGAACTTCATGATCACCAAACCAATTCTGCAAAGAATATTGAAACACATTTTAGATAGACACAGGAAAAAATAAACACAAGCAAAGCAAACAGTTAAACAGAGTAGAAAGGTAAAGAAGCAACAGCAGAAAGATAACATGTTAAACATAAACCAATATATAACAGCTATCACAATTAATGTAAATGGCATCAATTAATCAATTAAAAGAAACTGGCAGAATGGATCAAGAAACCATACAACCATATTCTGTCTACAAGAAACCCATCTAAACCAAAAGGAAACTCATAGACTGAAAGTCAAAGGATGGAAAACAATACTTCATGCAACAGGAACCCAAAAAAAAGCAGGGATAGCTATTATGTTTGCAGACAACATGAACTTCAAACCAAGAATGATCCAAAGAGATAAAGAAGGTCACTACATACTATTTAGAGGAGAAATTCAAGAGGAAGACATAACAATCTTGAATATCTCTGCATCAAATTTGGGAGCAGCCAGCTATACAAAACAAGTATTAACAGAAATCAAAAATCAAATAAGCAATAAAACAATTATAACAGGAGACTCTAACATGCCATTGACACAAAGGGACAGATCAACCAGACATAAAATCAACAAAGAAATAACAAAAATGAATCACTCCTGTGAAAAAATGGACTTGATAAAAGTATACAGAGTGTTCCACCCAACAACATCAGAACATACATTCTTCTCAAGAGTATATGGGACTTTCTCTAGAATAGACCATATACTAGCCTACAGAACATACTTAAGTAAAGGCAAAATAATTGATCCCATGCATGCTATTGGATCATAAAGCCATGAAACTAGAAATTAATGATAAAAGAATTGTAAAAAAGCCCCCCAAAACATGGACATTGAAAAATACATTGTGGAGCAATCTGGGTCACAGAGGAAATTAAACAACATCTAAAAGCAAACAAAAATACAAATACAACTTACCAAAATCTGTGGTATGCAATGAAAGCAGTTCTTAGAGGAAACTGTATTGCATTTAATGTCCACTTCAGGAAAACAGAACACAAATAAACAATGTAATGCTACACCTCAAACATCTAGAAAAAGAAGAGCAAGTCAAGCCCAAAGCCAAAAGAAGGGAGGAAATCATAAAGATCAGAGCAGAAATCAATGCAACTGAGAGTAAGAAAACAATACAAAAAATCGATGAATCAAAGAGTTGGTTCTTAGAATAAAATTGATAAGCCCTTAGCCAACCTTATTTTAAAAAGCAAGGAAAAAAATTCAAATTCATGCAATAAGGAATAAAAGGGTGAAATCATTATAGAATCTGTGGAATTACAGTAGATCATCAACACCGATTTTAAAAACTCTACTCTCATAGGATCAATAACACAGAAGAAATGGACAGATTCCTAAAAACATATTAACTACCAAAGCTGGTTCAAGAAAATGTAAAACTGCTGAATAACCCAATTTCTATTAATTAAATTGAAAATGTAGTTAAATCCTTACCAACAAAGAAGAGCCCAGGCCCAGACAGATTCACTGCAGATTTCTACAAGAAATTCAAAGAAGACTTAATGCCAACACTCCTCAAAATCTTCAATGAAATTGAAAGCAATGCAATTCTTCCTAACTCATTCCTGGAAGCAAATATTACTCTAGTACCAAAACCTGTGAAAGACCAGCCCAAAAAGAGAACTCCAGGCCAATCTCTGTAATGAACATGGATGCAAAAATTCTCAATAAAATATTGGCAAAGAGAATGCAGCAAATCATCTAGAAGATTATACACCATGATCAAGTGGGATTCATCCCAGGAATGCAGGGATGGTTCAATATATGCAAATCACAAATGTAATCCACCATATCAATAGAGCCAAAAATAAGAATCACATGATCATTTCCATAGATGCAGAAAAAGCTTTTGATAAGGTCCAACACTCATTCATGATAAGAACCTTACAGAGAATTGCAATAGATGGTCTCTACCTCAATAAGATAAAGGCCATCTATGAAAAACCAACAGCCAGTGTCATATTAAATGGCCATAAACTGAAAGCCTTTAACCTAAAATTAGGCAGAAGACAAGGATATCCATTATCACCACTCCTACTCAACATAGTACTAGAAATACTAGCCAGAGCAATTAAACAATAGAGAGAAATTAAAAGGAATAAGGATGGGAAAAGAGGAATTTAAATTATCAGTTTTGCAGAAGACATGACTCTCTAAAATAAAATCCACTAAACTTCATTGAAAGATGCCTAGGTATAATAAATATATTTATTCATCTATCAGGATTCAAACTCAACACTCAAAAATCAACAGTATTCCTATACCCTAACAATAAAATTACTGAGAGAGAAATAAGAGATTCTACATCCTTCAAAATAGCATCCAAAAAATATAATACTTAGGAATCAATCTAACAAAAGAAGTAAAAGATCTATTCAGGGAAAATTATAATACCCTGAAAAAAGGAATCAAAGAGGACCTCAGAAAATGGAAAGCCATGCCTTGTTCACGGATAGGAAGAATAAATATTATGAAAATAGTCATTCTCTCAAAATTATTATACAGATTTAATGCAATCTCAATCAAAATACTACTAATATACCTCATAAATCTAGAGAAATCACTCCTAAAATTCATCTGGAACTAGAAGAGACCTAGAATAGCAAAGGCAATTCTAAGCAGCAAAGGTAAGGCAGGAGGCATCACAATTCCTGACTTGAAATTATACAACAAAGCTACTGTAAAAAAATCTACATGGCACTGGAATAAAAACAGACCTGAAGATCAATGGAGTAGATTAGAATATACAACTACAACTACAAACAAACTCAGACAACTTCTATTTGATAAAGTGGCCCAACATGTTCACTGGAAGAAAGATTATCTCTTTAATAAATGGTGCTGGAAAAGTTGGCTCTCCATATGCAAAAAACTAAAACTAGACTCATGCCTATCACCATGCACTAAAGTAAAATCTAAATGGATCAAATATCTAAATATATTGTTCCAGGCATGGTAGCTCATGCTTGTAATCCCAGCACTTGGGATGCTGATGTAGGAGGATCATTGCAAGTTTGAGAGCAGCCTGATCTGCAAAGTGAGCTCAAGGCCAGCCTGAACTGCATTGCAAGATCCTGTCCCAAAAAGTCAAAAAAAAATCTAAATATTGAAACAGAGGTTTTAAACCTTTTGGAAGACAATGGAGGTAAAAATCTTGAAACATAGGGGTGGGTAGAGAATTCATGAAAAAGAATCAAACCACATGGGAAATACTCCCCAGAATCAATAACTGGGATCACGCCTTATTAAAGAGTTTCTGCATGTCAAAAGAAATCTTCAGCTTAGTGAAAAGAAAAGCCACAAATTGGGAAAAAATTCTTAGTATAACTGTCAGTCAGACAAAGGACTTCTGTCTAGAACATATAAAATATTTTTAAAAATCAGACCACTGATATTCAAAGACCCAACCCCAAAATGGGCATCTGAGATGAATACACAGCTCTCAGATAAAGAAATACAAATGGCAAATAAATACATGAAAAAATGTTCAGCATCATTAATCATTAGAGAAAAGCAAATTAAAACCATGCTGAGATTCCATCTCACTCCAGAAAGAATGGCCAGGTTAAAGAAAACTACCAACAACAAAAGCTGGAGAGGCTTCAGGGGAAAAAGGAACTCTTTTGCATTTCTGGTGGGAGTGTAGACTGGTGCAACCACTGTGGAGGTCAGTCTGGAGACTCCTCAGAAAGCTGGGATTGGAAGTCTCATTTGACCCAGCTATTCCACTACTGAGCATATTCCCAGAAGAACTGAAAACATCATAATACAGTGATATATGTGCACCCATGTTTATAGGAGAACAATTTGTAATAGCCAGATTTTGGAAACAACTTAAGTGTCTCATCAACTGAGGAATGGATAAAAAAATGTGGTATTTTTATACAATAGAGTATTACTCAACTATAAAGAATGATCACACTGAGATATTTATAATTAAATGGATGCAACTTGAAACCATACTCCTAAGGGAAATAAATTGAACTCACATCTATAAATACCGTATAGTCTCCCTAGTGTAAGAAATGGTAAGAGTACATAAGATTTTATGGTAAATATGCTTCCCCATTATATTGCTTTTAAATCTTATAATGTTTTCATTCATTGGTTGGAATGGTTTTATTCTGTTTTGTTTGATTTTATTGTATGTGATGATATAAAAAGCTACTTTAAGGAAAATAAGACATTATGGCAGCCATTGCTGATTTAATATCATCTTGCTTTGAAGTCCTAAAATGCTTTTGTTCTTCTGTTTCGATTGGTTCTATCATGTTATGTCTTACTGGATTTTAATATGCATGAAAGTATAAACAATTTTTTAAAGAAAATGAGATGTTATAGTAGCCATTTTTCAATTTCTGTTATTTGGCTTTCAATGTCCTGTAATAATTTCATTCTTTTAAATGGTTTTACACTATATTTTATATTTGATATTAATTTGTGTAAAGGTATGCTCAACTATTTCAAAGAAAAGAGACATTATGGTAGCTACTGTTGATATCTGCTTGTCTTGATGTGAAGTGCTATATTGCTTGCATTATTCTATTCTGATTTGCTTTATTCTGCCCTTTTTTATTCTCTTTAAATAAAATTTTTAAAAGTCTCTCATAAAGTGAAAATAAAATCTGTGAACTGTAAAATATCTTAGTCAACTGTCCCTCAAAGGTCTTCTATGTAGAACATTTAAAGAGTAAAAAAAAAGACCCCTTTAATTCAGACCCCCATTCCAAAAATGGGCATCTGAGATGAACACACACTTCTAAGTTGAAGAAATACAAATGGAAAATAAATATAAGAAAAAATGTTCAGTATCTTTTGTCATTAGAGAAATGCAAATTAAAACAACACTGAAATTTCATCTTACCACAGAAAAATGGCCATGATCAAGAAATCCTCCATGAGACCAGGGCCTTTAGCTCAGTGGCCTAAGAAACTTCCTGGCAAGCAGAAGGTTGTGATTTCAATCCCCGGTACCAAAAATGATTTTTAAAAAAAAGAAAGAAAAAAGAAAAGATCCAATAACAAATGTTGGACAGGCTGCAGGGAAAAGGGAATTCTGCACTGTTGGTGGGAGTGTAGACTGGTGCAACAACTGTGGAACTCAGTCTGGAGGTTCCCTCAAAAAGCTGAGATCAAAAATCCCATTTGACCCAGATATTTCACTTCAAAGCACATTCAGAAGAATTGAAATAATCATAGCACAGTTATATAGGTGCCCCCATTTATAGCAGCACAATTTGTAACAGCTAAATCTTGGAAACAACCCAAATGTCCACAGCATAATTGCAGAATGGATATAAAAGATGTGGTATTTCTATACAATGAAGTACTGTTCAGCTATAAAGAAGGATCACACTGAGGCTTTTGTAGGTACATTGATGCAACTCAAGACCATACTTGCAAGGGATATAAATCAAACTCATATATGCAAATAACTCATATGTATTGTCTCCCTAGTGTAAGAATCTGAAAGAATAAATAAATTACAAAATCTTTCAGTAAATATTGTGAAAGGATTAGAAACTGCTCAATATGGCAAAAATAACTCAGTTAATGAAAAGCAGATAAAAAGGAAGGAAAAAGAAGAAAGATGTAAATCTGTATTTATATACTTATGATAGATAAGATGATTGTACTGTTAATTCTATTAGTTCTTGGGACAAAATAGTTAATACTCATAGGATTAGATCAATTTTGCATGTCTATTTTTGGTAATATGTTGTAACTCTTTTGAAGATAACTATTCAAAATAACAACCTTTATTAAGTTTCTACCACCTTGTTTGAATGCTTCTATTGTTACTGTTTTGTGTTTTTTATTATTGTTGTTTATTTGCCTATTTGGTTTCTTGTTATTTTTGTATTTTTATCTTGCTTTGCTTTTTCTCTCTAAAAATAAAAATAGAAACAAATAATTTCCAGTAAAATTAAAAACTTATGTTACCAAGAATAACTAATGCAATTAACACAAAGAAAACAATGCACAAAATTAATGAATTAAATTTGAGTCTCTGAAATGATACATAAAATTGATAAATCCTTAGTCAAACTTATTTTAAAAAGGAGAAAAAAATAGAGTAATCCATCTAATGAGTATTGAAAAGACTGAAATCACTGCAGATCTGTGGAAATTCAGAAGATCATAAATATTTACTTTGAAAATTTTTGCCCTCATAGGATATAAAGCACAAAAATTGGACAGATTTCCAAGTATATATTAATTAACAAAGGTGAGTCAACATGATATAAAAATTCTGAATAACCCAGTGTCAGTTAATGAAATTGAAAACATAATTTAAAATACTAACAAAGAAAAGCACAGTTGTGGATGGACTGAAAGCAAAATTCTATAGTAAGTTTAGAGAAAATTTAATGCTGAAACTCCACAGACACCTTGATGAAATTGAAAGGTGAAAAATTCTCCCTAACATATTACTGGATGCAGCCATTACCATGATACCAAAACCAGAGAAAAAAACAATGAAAAAAGAGAACTACAGTCAAATCTCCCTAATGAATGTAAATGAAAAACTACCTAAGCTACTAGCCAACAGGAGAACTCAATGCTGGCCACAAGGTGAGTTGCAGCTCACCAGCACAGGCCCAGGAACAGTTTGGCACCATGGATCCCGGTAACTAGGTGCCCACCCAGCCCCCTAGGACACTGGACTAGTCTCCAGAGGTTCCACGGTCTTGAGTAGACCACATCCAATGATCTTCATTCAACCAGGGGAACCAGGCCCACCACACAAGGGGAGCCAAAGCCATGTGAGTCCCAGTAGTAGAGGGCACAAGAGATTATTTCCAACACATCCAGGGAAAGCTTTGAAAATTCACTGGAAACAGAAATATAGGAAAATGACAAAGCAAAAGAGCAAAATGCAGTTTCAAATTTCCAGCCCATCCCAAAAAAGCCTAGGAGCCATGTACATAGAAGAAAATAATAGACATACACTTGAAATGCCTGAAATGATATCAACTAAAATAATGAAGCAGGTACTGGAAGCTATGAGGGAGCTCAAATCAGGAATAATCTCCCAGGTAAAAGAAGAAATGATAAAAGTAGTGAAAGAAATACTGAATGCACCTAATGAAGACACAGCTAAAAAATTAGAGGAACAAAGCAAAATGATACAATCCCTAAATGAACAGTTTAAGAAACAAACAGAATACATGAAGCAGATTCAAAGAGATATACAGGAAATGAAAAATTCTATTGAAACTTGCCAAAACTGCCTCAACAAAAGTGAAGATAGACTCTCAGACCTCAAAGATAAGATTGCAGCTAGTGGACAGGAAAGGAAAGATCTTCTAAAAATAACAAGAAATCAAGAAATAACAATTCAACAGCTGCAAGATGTTGCAAAGAAAAACAACATAAGATTAATAGGGATAAATGAAAAAGAAGGGGAAAACACAAATGATATCAAGAGGCTATTTACAGAAGTAATAGCTGAGAACTTCCCAAACATGAGTGTGGAAACTGACATACAGATAAGTGAAGCACATAGAACTCCAAATAGCCAGAATCAAAACAAAACTATAACCAGACATATAATAATCACAGTCCCAGAAATCCAACATAAGAACAGAATATTAAAAGCTGTTAGAGAGAAGAGACAGATCATCTATAAAGGAAAACCTATCAGAATCACAGCAGACTTCTCAACACAAACAATGAAGTCAAGAAGAGCATGGAGTAAAGTGTTTCAAATCCTAAAGGAAAACAACTTCCAACCCAGACTGATAGTCCCTGCAAAAGTGTCCATCAAAATGGAGAAATAAGATACTTCTATGACAAAGAACAGCTCAAGAACTTCATGATTACCAAACCAACCCTGCAAAGAATACTTAAAGATACTCTAGATACACATAAGAAAAATGCACTAAGCAAGACAGACAATTAAACAGAAAGGAAAGGTAAAGATACAACATCAGAAAGATAACATCAATAATGAACCAATATATGATAGTTATAACAATTAATGTAAATGGCCTCAATTCACCAATTAAAAGAATCAGACTAGCAGAATGTATTAAGAAATGACATCCAACCATATGCTGTCTTCAAGAAACCCATGTAACCCAAAAGGAAACTCATAGACTGAACATCAAAGGATGGAAAGCAATACTCCATGCAACAGAAACTCAAAAAAAAGTGGGGGTAGCTATTCTTTTTGCAGACTATGTGAACTTCAAACCAAGAATGTTCCAAAGAGATAAAGTTCACTACATAGTAATTAGGGGAAAACTGCAAGAGGAAGAGATAACAATCTTAAATATGGATGCACCAAATTCCTAGAATACCCACTACACAAAGCAAGTATTAACAGAAATGAAAAATCAAATAGACAATAACACAAATTATAACAGGAGACCTTAACACACCATTGACACAAAGGGATAGAAAACTAGACAGAAAATCAGCAAAGAAATAACAGAAATGAATCACACCTTTGAACAAATGGACTTGATAGACAAATACAGAGTGCTCCACCCAACAAAATCAGAACATACATTCTTGTCAGCAGTGCATGGGAAATTCTCTAAAATAGACAATATACTAAACCATGGAACATATTTAGGTAAATGCAAAAGAATTGAAAGTATCCCATGCATGTTTTTGGATCATAAAGCCATGAAACTAGAAATTAATTATAAAAGAAACTACAAAAAAACACACAAACACATGGAAACTGAATAATACACTCTTGAACAATCAGTGGGTCACAGAGGAAATTCAAGGAGAAATTAAACAATATCTACAAGCAAACAAAAATACAAATACAACTTACCAGAAGCTGAGGGATGCAATGAAAGCAGTCCTCAGAGGAAAATTTATTGCACTGAGTTCGCCCATTAGGAAAACAGAATGAACACAAATAAGCAACCTGACATTACACCTCAAACATCTAGAAAAAGAAGAGCAGGCCAACCTGAAAGCCGAAAGAAGGGAGGAAATTATAAAGATCAGAGCAGAAATCAATGCAACTGAGAGTAAGAAAACAACACAAATAATTGATGAATCAAAGTGTTGGTTCTTAGAAAGAGTAAAATTGATAAGCCCCTAGCCATCCTTATTTTAAAAAGCAAAGGAAAAAACTCAAATTCATGCAATAAGGAATAAAAGGGTGAAATCATTACAGAATCTGTGGAATTACAGAAGATCATCAACACCTATTTCAAAAACCTCTACTCTCATAGGATCGATAACACAGAAGAAATGGACAGATTCCTAGAAACATATGAACCACAAAAGCTTGATCAAGGAGATTTAAAACTGCTGAATAACCCAATTTTTATTAATGAAGTTCAAAATATAATTAACTCCCTACCAACAAAGAAGAGCCAAGGCCCAGACAGATTCACTGTGGAATTCTACAAGAAATAGAAAGAGGACTTTATGCTGATACTCCTCAAACTCTTCAATGAAATTGAAAAGGAAGCAGTTCTCCCTAAGTCATTCCTGGAAGCAAATATCACTCTAGTACGAAAACCTGAGAAAGACCCAACTAAAAAAGAGAACTACAGCCCAATCTCCCTAATGAACATAGATGCAAACATTTTCAGTAAAATATTGTGAAACAGGATGCAGCAAATCATCAAGAAGATTATACACCATGACCAAGTGGGATTCAACCCAGGCATGCAAGGATGGCTCAACATATGTAAATCAATAAATGTAATCCACCATATCAATAGAGCCAAAAGTAAGAATCACATGATCATTACTATAGATGCAGAAAAAGCTTTTGATAAGTTCCAACACTCATTAATGATAAGGACCTTATAGAGAATTGGAATAGAAAGTCTTTACTTCAATACAGTAAAGGTCATCTATGTCAAACCAAAAGCCAGTATCATATTAAATGGCCAAAAACTAAAAGTCTTTGCCTTAAAATCAGGCACAAGACAAGGATGTCCCTTATCACCACTCCTATTCAACATAGTACTGGAAATACTAGCCTGAGCAATTAGACAAAAGAGAGAAATAAAAGGAGTAAAGATAGGAAAAGAGGAAGTGAAATTATCATTATTTGAATGTGACATGATACTCTACATAGAAGACCCCCAAAACTCCATTGAAAGACACCTAGATATAATAAATCAATTCAGCAAGTAGCAGGATACAAAGTCAATACTCAACAAGCAATAACATTCTTAAACACTAATAACAAAATAACCGAAAGAGAAATAAGAGAAGCCACACCCTTCACACTAGCATCCAAAAAAATGAAATACTTAGGAGTTAATCTAACAAAAGATGTAAAAGAGTTATATACAGGGAAAATTATAATACCCTGAAAAACGAAATCAAAGAGGATCTCAGAAAATGGAAAGACATCCCTTGTTCATGGATAGGAAGAATAAATATTGTGAAAATGGCCATTCTCCCAAAATTGCTATACAGATTCAATGCAATCCCAATGAAAATATCACCAACATACCTCATAGATCTACATAAATCACTCCTAAAATTCATCTGGAACCAGAAGAGACCTAGAATAGCAAAGGCAATTCTAAGCAGCAAAGCCAAGGCAGGAGGCATCAAAATCTCTGACTTGAAGTTATACTACAAAGCTACAGTAATAAAATCAACATGATATTGGAATAAAAACAGAGCTGAAGATTAATGGAATATAATAAAAGATACAACTACAAACACACTCAACCACCTTATCTTTGATAAAGGGGCAAACATGTTCACTGGAAGGATAGTCTCTTTTACAAATGGTGCTGGAAAAACTGGTTATCCATATGCTGAAAACTAAAATTGGACCCATTCCTGTCACCATGTACTAAACTAAAATATAAATGGATCAAATATATAAATATTAAAACAGAAATACTAAATCTGTTGGAAGACAAAGTAGGGGTTGGTAGAGAATTCATGAACAAGGACCAAACTGCATGAGAAATACTTCCCAGAATCAATAACTGGGATCATGTCTTATTAAAGAGTTTCTGCATGTCAAAAGTAATCTCCAGCAGAGTGAAAAGAAAACCCACACATTGGGAAAAAAATCTTAGTGAACTGTCCCTCAGACAAAGGACTTCTGTCTAGAATTTATAAAGAATTTAAAAAAATCAGACCCCCAAAATTCAAAGACCCAATCCAAAAATGAGCATTGAGATGCCCAGAGTTCTCAGATGAAGAAATAAGAATGGCAAATAAATACATGAAAAAATGTTCATCATCATTGGTCATTAGAGAAATGCAAACTAAAATCACACTGAGATTCCATCTTACTCAAGAAAGAATCACCAGGATCAACAAAACTACCAACAACAAATGCTGGAGAGGTGGTGGGGAACAAGGAACACATCTGCACTATTGGTGGGACTGTAGACAGATGCAAGCACTGTGGAGCTCAGTCTGGAGATTCCTCAAAATGCTGGGATTGGAAGTCCCATTTGACCCAGCTATTCCACTCTTAGGCATATTGACAGAAGCACTGAAAACATCTTACCACTGTGATATATGTACACCCATTTTTATAGCAGCACAATTTGTAATAGCCACATCTTTGAAACAACTTAAGTGCCCACCAACTGATGAATGGATTACTACTCAACTATAAAGAATGATCACAGGCATCATGTTGGATCTTTGGGCACTGGAGAACAGGTGGCCTACTTGCTGCCCTGGTGAGCAGCTGGTGGCCTGGCAAACCACTGGCATACCAGGGTAAGAATTATCAGCGACTACTAAAATCTGCATCATGTTGGAACTTTGGGCACTGGGAGAACAGGCAGCCTACGGGTCACCCTGGTAAGCAGCTGGGGGCCTAGCAAGTCACCAGTGCACTGGGGCGGGAACTATCAGCTATACCTGAACTCTGCATCATGTTGGAACTTTGGGGACTGGAGAACAGGTGGCCTACTCGCCACCCTGGTGAGCAGCTGGTGGCCTGGCAAACCAGTGGCACACCAGGGCAAGAACTATCAGCAACTCCTAAGATCTGCATCATGTTGGAACTTTGGGCACTGGGAGATAAGGTGGCCTGCTGGCCGGCCTGTAAGCAGCTAGGGCCCTGCCAGTGTGCGGGCTAAGAATCAGACATTGATCCACCCCCCCACCCCCCCCGTTAGCAAGTAAGCACCAGCGATCTGAGTATCTTTTTGGAGGATGAATGTATACAGCGTGGCAAGTAAGGGGGATTTCCTTCTACCATCTCTTTGAAGGCAAATATTTTTATCACTGTTTTACTCAGTTTTGATTAATGGTACTGCTTTATTCAATATTCTGTTTTTAAAAGTTTGATATTTCCTTCCATTTTCCTCTATTTGATTGAAAGAACAGCTAATGTGAACAAAATGGGCTGTACTATTGAGCCCTTTGCTTATGTCCTGGTGACCTGCTCTGAGGTTCTGTGGTAGTTTTATTGCAGTGTGGTGGCATGGGTTTTTTCTGTCTTGTTCTGCTGTATTTTGCTACCTTCAAAAAAAAAAGTAGATAAGAAAGTAACAAAATACCTCCAAAAATTTCCCAACTCCACCAAAGCTGATCCATGGATCATGGATGAGGAGAAACTCAAAAACAAGGCAACAGAATTATATAAGATGATTAAAAGTATATAACAACAAAACAAGTCAGTAAGGTACTGAGCAACCTGAAACAGGATATAACTAAGCAGATAATGGACTTAAAAAGTAAAAAGACGAAAAGAAAGTGCTCTAGAGGATGTGGCTGCATGTATGTTTAAGTGTGTAGGATTGAAAGCCATGTTGCTAAGTTGTTACTGGATCATTGAACTTCTTTGCAGTCTCACTGTTTGAATGTACACTTTGTATGCTTTAATTTTGTAACTTTAACAACTAGGTCTAACAAGACAGTATGTAATTTATCAACTAGTTATTTCTTACTGCTTTTTTTCTGAGATTTTGTATTGTTTCTACCCCTTTTTGTTTTGCTTTTTTTCTCTTTAAATAAAATTTTTAAAAAATCATTTTAGAAATATGCATGAAAAAAAGAATGATCACGTTGAGATATTTACAAATAAATGGATGCAACTTGAATCCATATGCATAAGTGAAATAAATCAAACTCACATGTATAAATACTGTATAGTCTCCCTAGTGTAAGAAATGGTAAGAGTACATATGATTTTACAGTAATCATGGTTCATCATTTATTGCTTTGAAGTCTTATGTTTTTATTCATTGTTTGGAATGATTTTATTCTGTTTTGTTTGATCTTATTACATGTAATGGTATGAATAGTTATTTTGAATAAAAGACAATATGTCAGCCATTGTTGATTTAATAACATCTTGCTCTGATGTTTTTCTATTACCATTGGATCTATCATGTTGTGTCTTATTGGATTTTATTATGTATGATAGCATAAATAATTTTTTATGGAAAATGAGATAATATAGTGGCCATTGTTCATCTTCAGTTATTTTGTTCAGAACGCCTTGTAAAACTTTCATTTTCTTGAGTGGTTTTATTCTATTTTGTCATGTTTGACATTATTGTGTGTGAATCTAAGGTCAAATATTTGAAAGAAAGAAACATGACAGCTACTGTTAACATCCAATTGTCTTGTTGTGAAGTGCTGTGTTGCTTACATTGTTCTGTTCTGATATGCTTAGATCTGTCCTCTTCTGTTTTATTCTATTTAAAATAAAAAAGATACTAGCAAGCAGAATGCAGCAAATCAAGAATATTATATACATACTATGATGAAGTGGGATTTATTCCAAGAACACAGAGATGGCTCAACATATACAAATCCATAAATGTTATACATCATATCTAAAGAGACAAAGACAAAAGTCATGTGATCATCTTAGTAGATGTAGAAATAAATTCTGATAAAAACCAACATTCATTCACAATCAAAGCCCTATAGAAAATTAGAATATATGGTCTTTATCTCAATCTGATAAAAGCCATCTATTACAAACCAGTCACCAACATTACACTAAATGAAAAAAATTAAAGCTTTTGGAAATCAGGAACAAGACAAGGATGTGAACTAACACCATACCTATTCAACATACTTTTGGAAACATTAGCCAGAGAAATCATGAATGAGAGAGAAATAAAAGGAATATGGACAAGAAATAAGTTAAATTATCATTATTCACAGATGACATAATACTTTAAATAGAATACCCCAAAAACATCATCAAAAGACTTCTAGCTTTAATAACCAAATACAGTAGCATAGATGGATGCAAAGTCAACACTCAAAAATCAATAGCACTCCTGTATACAAATGATAAACTCGGTAAGACATAAATGAGTGGAATCATACACTTCACAGTAGCATCCAAAAAATGAAACACTTAGAAGCAGTCTAATGAAGCACAAGATCTACACATACAAAATTACAGTACTTTCAAAAAGGCAATCAAAGAGGATAAAAGATAATGGAAAGATATCCCTTATTCGTAGATAGAAAGAAACAACCTTGTGAAAATTGCCATACTTCCAAAACTGTTATACAGTTTTAATGAAATCCTCATCAAGATGCCATTACAATGGGCTGGGGATTTAGGTCAGTGGCACAAGTGCCAGACTGGCAAGTACAGTCAATCTCTGGTACAAAAAAAATACCATTACCCTATCTCACAGATTTAGAGAAAACATTCCTAAAATTCACTTGGAAATAGAAGAGACCTTCAACAAATAAAGGCAATCCTGGGCAACAAAGATAAGGCAGGAGGCATCATAGTCCCTGACTTGAAATTATAATACAAAGCTACTGTGATGAAATCAGCAAGATACTGGCAAAAAGAAAAAAGAACTGAGAACCAGTGGAACAGGTTAGTAGATGCAAACACAACTACAAACACACTCAGCCACCTTATCTTTGACAAAGTATTCAAACATATTCACTAGAAGAGAGAGAGCCTCTGCAATAAATGGTGCTGGAAAAACTGGCTTTCTGTATACCAAAGAAAAAAGTTAGACCCATATCTATAACCACACACTGAGCTAAAGTAAAACTATATCAAAGATCTAAATATTAAAACAGAAACACCAAATCCTCTGAAAGACAAATTAGGTTGAAATCTTGAAGACATAGGTGTAGGAAGAGAGTTCATGAACACAACCCAAACTGCACGGGAAGTACTTCAAAGAATCAACAACTTGGATCTCATCCTATTAAAAAAATCTTTATATATCAAAAGAAATCACCAACAGACTGAAAAGAAAATCCAGACAAGGAAGACATTTTATCCAACTGTTTCTCAGACAAAGGACTTAAATCTAGAAAATATGAAGAACTGAAAAGAATCAGGCTTCAAACTTCAAAGACACAATCCAGAAATGGGCAATGGGGATCTCAGATAAATATATACTTCTTACATGAAGAAAAAATGACATGCTTGAGAAATTTTCTAGTATTGTTCTTCTCACATGAAGAAAAAATGATTCATGAAGAAAAAAATATATATATATATATTTGTCATTTATATATATATGTATATATATATTTCACATCCTTTTTTATTTAAGTAATACAATTTAAAGCAAAGATGCCTTAACCCAGAAAGAATGGCTATCAACAAGAAATCAAACAAAGACAAATGCTGATGGGGCAATGAGAATAAAGAAACCCTTTCCACTGCTGGGAGGTGTGCAGACTAGTACCACTACTGTGGAAATAACTGTAGAGATTCATCAAAAAATAAAAATTAGACGTCCTATTCATCCCAGATGTTCCCTTTTGTGTATTTCTCCAGAAGAATTGAAAACTACATATATATATGGGCACCAATATGTATAGCAGCAAAATTTGTAACAGGTAACTCTTGGAAAAAACACAAATATCTATCAAACATGGAATGAATAAAAAAGATGTGATATTTTTATACAGTGGAATATTACATGGGTATAAAAAGGATAAACTCGAAGTGTTTATAGGTAAATGGATGCAACTTGAGACAACACTCATAAGTGAAATGAATTACATTCACATGTGTAAACATCATATTGTTTCCCTAGGGTAAGAAACAAACAGTAAATAAGATCTAAAATCCACAATAGATATTGTGAAAGGTATATATATATATATATATATATATATATATATTTATATACACACACAATATAGCTAAGATAATTATACTACTAATTTCTAATATTTCATTGAAAAGAACTGTTTGTATTTATATTGTTTGATCAATTTGACATGCCTATATCATGTAAATTGAGAAAGTACTTTGAAAATAACTATATGCATTATACTAACCATTGTTAATCTTCTATTAGTTTTGAAATTTGGTATCAGTGTTTCTATGAATTTTTATCTTTCAAATAAAAATAAATAGCTACAATTTTTTTAGAAAAATGACAAGATTCAGAAGCAAAGTGTAACCTCAGATCTCCAGCCCAGCTAGAACAAGTCTAAGAGACAATGAGACACAAAAATGGAAGACACAGCTAAAATATCTAAAATGTTAACAACTGAACTAAAGAAATAAACCTATGACACTATAGAGGAAATCAGATCAGATATAATTGCTCAGATGAAAAAAATGTAGACCATAATGGAGTAATTACTCAGCAAAACTAGAGTACCAATATATAAATTAAAAATAGAGAAGCATAGGAAAATGATGGAAAACATGAAAGCACAACATAAAAAAGAAATAGAATTCATGAAATGAACTCAAACAGGTATCAAAGTATTGAAAACTCCATCAAAACTAGTAAGACTGTTTAATGAAACTGAAATTAGACTTTGAAACCATGAACACATGATCACAGCTAGCAATCATGAAAGGAAAATTGTCTTAAAAATAACAAGTCATCAGGAAAAAACTTTTCAATAGTTTCAAAATGATGCAAAGAAAAACAATATGACTTATTTGTCTCAATGAGAAAACAGGAGTCAAAACAAATAGAAAGACTTTGTAGAAACAATACTAGAAAATTTCTCAAGCATGGAAAAAATCTCACATTCAGTTGAATGAGTCATATAGAACAGCAATTATCATGACCAAAGTAAATCTAAAATAAGGAATATAATAATAAAGATTCCAAAAATTTAGCACAAGGAAAGAATATTAAAAACTCTTAGAGAAAACTAACAGATTATCAGTAAAGGCAAGCCTACCAGAATCATGGCACAGTTCTCAACCCAAACACTCAAATCAAAAAGAGCTTGAAGTGAACTATTTAAAGTAATGAAAGAAACAACTTTCAACACAGATTGATGTACCCTTCAAAACTATCTTTCAATATTAATGGAAAAATACAATACTTCCATGACAAAGAATGACTGAAGAAATTCATGACCACTAAACAAACTCTATAAAGAGTAGTGATTGGTATTCCTGACAGAGATAAAAATGACCATAATTCCAAGAACAACAATAGAAAAAACCACCATGAAATAAAATCAATTTAACAGAGGGGAAAAGCAGGGAATCATCAGCAGGAAAATAATATGAAAAGGACATGCCAATACATATCAGTTATGACCATCAGTACAAATGGTCTCAATTCACCAAGTAAAAGAAATAGAGTGGAAGAACTCATCAAGAAATAAAATCTAACAATATGCCATACACAAGAAACATATTTTACTGTAAAACAAATTCATAGACTAAAAGTCAAAGGATGGAAAACAAAACTCCATGCAAAAGGAATGAAAAAAAAAGCATGGGGAGGCTATTCTATTTATGCACAATGTGAAATTCAAAATAAGAATGATCAAAAGAGAGAAATGAAGTCACGACATACTCCTCAGGCAGATAACAGTCATAAATATGTACGCAGCAAATGCAGGATCAACCAACTATATAAAACAAATATTAATAGACTTGAAAAACCAAATAATCCATAACACAATTTTAATGGGTGATCTTAACACCCCACTGACACAAACAGATAGATAAAAAAGACAAAATATTTGAAAAGAAATAGAATTTTACCTAACCTGTGAACAAATGGATTTAGTACATATTTTCATAGTATTGCACTCAACACCATCAGAACACACATTTTTTTATTTTAAAGAGGATAAAATTAAATGTAACAAAACAGAACAAATCAGATCATAAGAAAACAGAACACACATGTTTTGAAGGCGCACTTTAGATGTTCTTTAAAATAGACCATATACTAGTCCATAGAACATGCTTAAATAAATGCAATGAATTGAAATAATTCCATGCAATAAAACTGAAAATCAATGGAAAAAAATCACAAAAATTCCATTAAAACTTTGAAATTAAATAACACTCTCCTGAACAACCAGTGGATCACAGATAAAATTAAAGAAGATATTAAGCAATACCTACAATGAAACAAAAATGCAGATACAACATACCAGAACCTGTAGGACACAATGAAATCAACACTAAGTGGGAAATTTATAGTGATGAATTGTCAGATTAGGAAACAGAATGAAACAAATAAACAACTCAATGTTACACCCCAACCTCCTGGGAAAATAAAGAGCCAATCAAGCATAAACTCCATAAAGGAGAGGAAATTACAGAGATCAGAGCAGAAAGAAAGACTAAGAAAACAATACAAAGCATCAATAAATAAATCAAGGTATAGATAGGCTCTTTAAAATATTGAATAAAGGGCCAGCAGTTTAGCTCAGTGGTACAAGTGCCTTCCAGGCAAGGGCCAGGTCATGAGTTCAATCCCCAGTACCAAAAAAAAAAATTCTAAATAAAATTGATAATCCCAAAGCCAACCTTAAAAAAATGAGAAGAAAATATGCAAATTTATGTGAGAAATCACTACGCATACTGAGAAAATTCAGAAGATAATATCTACTTGAAGAATCTTTACTCTCATAGGACAGAAAACAGAAAAGAAATGGACAGATTCCTAGATACATATGAATTACCAAATCTTAATCAAGAAGATATGAAAATTTTGAATAATCTAATATCCGTTATGAGACTCAAAATGTGATTAAAAACTTATCAAAAAGGAAAGCCATTCAGTGTTGAATTCTACAGGAAATTCAAGGATTTAATGGCAAGCAGATTCACTGCTGAATTCTCCAAGCAATTTAAAGAAGATTTAATGACAATACTCCTCCAACACCTTAATGAAATTAAAAGCAATGTAGTACACCCTAAAACATTCCTGGAAGCAGGTATTACCCTAATACCAAAACCAGAGAAGGATTCAACCAAAAAAGAGCATGACAGGCTAATCTCTTTAATGCAAATGGTTTCAAAAATCCTCAATAAGATACTAGTAAACATAATGCAGAAAATCATTGAGAGGATTGTACATTATGACAACTTGAAATTTATCCCTGAAATGCAGGGATTTTTCAACATGCATGAATCAATAAATGTAATACACCATATCAACATAACCAAAGACAAAAATCACATGATTATCTCAACAGATGCAGAAAAAGGTTTTTGAAAAAGTCAAATAAACATTCATGATAAAAAATATCTTACAGAAAATCAGAATAGCTGGTCTTTTTCTCAATCCAATAAATGCTATCAATGGCAAACCAACAGCCAATATCTTACTAAATGGACAAAAACTAAAACCTTTTACTCTAAAATCAGGAATAAGACAAGGATATTCACTGTAACCATTCCTGTTTAATATAGATCTGGAAATATTCACCAGATCAACTAGACAAGAAAAGGCAACAAAGTAAGAAGGAAAGGAATGGAAGTTAAATTATCATTATGTTCAGATGACTTGACACTCTGCATAGAAGTCCCCAAAACTCCCACCAAAAGGCTTCTAGATTTAATAAGCAAATTCAGTAGCATAACTTGATGACAAATTTAACACTCAAAACTCAATTACAGATGGGCATGGTGGTGCACACCCGTAATCCCAGAACTCGGGAGGGTGATGCAGGAGGATTGCCATGAGTTCAAAACCATCTGGACTACATAAGCTGATTCAATGTCAGCCTGCACTGTGTAGCAAGACCATGTCTCAAAGAAAAGAGAAAAGAAAAGAAAAACCTAAATATATTTCCTTTAACCAAACAACAAATTCACTGAGAAATTATGGAAACAACACCATTCACAAAAGCACTTCAAAAAATGAAATACTGAAGAATCACTCTAACAAACGAAGTAAAAGTTCTACATTGATGATTACACTTCTTATAAAAAGGACATGGAAGAGGATATCAGAAAATGGGAAGATATCCCTTGATTATGGATAGGAAGAACATAGTGAAAATGGCCATACTCCCAAAATTGTTATATAGATTTAATGCAATTCCAATCAAAATACCATCAGCATACCATGTAGAACTAGAAAAAACATAACTTAAACCCACTTGGAAACAGAAGAGACCTATAATACAAAAGGTAAAACTGTGTAGCAATGGCAAGGCAGAGGGCATCACAGTCCTTGATTTGAATTTATGCTACAAAGCTATTGTGAAAAAATCATCATGGAAATGGAAAAAAATGTAGTTTAGAATCAGTGGAATGGATTACAAGATTCAGACAGAACTCCAAATACACTCAACCAACTTATGTTTGACAAAATGGCCAAACATGTTCACTGGAAGAAAGACTAATAAATGGTGCTGGAAAACTGGCTTTCTATATGACACACTAAAAATAAAATCATGTCAATCATCATGCACCAAACTGAAGTCAAACTGGATTGAAGATCAAAATATTAACACAGAAACACTAAATCTAATGGAAGAGAAAGAAAGTAGAAATCTTGAAAACATAGGTATAGGCTGTAATTTCATGAACAAAACCCAGCCCACAAGGGAAATACATGAAAGAATCAACAATTGGGACTTCATCATATTGAAAAGTTTTTACACATTAAAAGAAATCACCAACAGAGTGAATAAAAAATCCACAAAGTAAGAAAATATTTTACTCAGTTGTCCTGAAGACAAAGGACTAATATCTAGAATATATTAAGAATTGAAAAAAAATCATACACCCAGAATTCAAAGACCCAACCCACAAATAGGTATCTGAGATGAACACACACTTCTCAGATGAAGAATTACAAATAGTAAATAAATATATGAAGAAAACATTCAACATGATTTGTCATTTGAGAGATACAAATTGAAACAACAGCAAGGTTGCATCTCACTCCAGAAATAATGGCTATCATCAAGAGTCAACTAATAAGAAGTGATGATGGAGGGATCTAGTGGAAAAGGAACTCTTTTCCACTGTTGGTGGGAATGTAGACTGTTGCAAACATTGTATTTTTCAGTGTGGAGATTCCTCAAAACACTAGGTTTAGAGGGCCTATTCAACCCAGCTATTGCCCCTCTGTATGTCTTCCCAAAAGAATTACAAACATATATCACAGTGATGTATGTGCATCCATGTTTATAGTGGAACAATTTTTAATAGGTAAATCTTTTTACTTTTGTCTTTTTGAGACAGAGTCTTGCTATGCAATCAGGCTGGCCCTGGACTCACTTTGTAGCTCAGGCTGGTCTCAAACTTGCAATGATCCTCTTGCCTCAGCCTCCCAAGCACTGGGATTACAGGAATGAGCCAACACACCTAGCTATAATAGTTAAATCTTGGAAGCAACCCAAAATCCCATCAACTGAAGAATGGATAAAAAGGATATATATATATATATATATATATATATATATCCTGCTCAACCATAAGGAAGGATAAACTTGAGACTTTTATAGGTAAAAGGATGCAACATGAGGCCATTCTCATAAGTGAAATAAATCAGACTAATATGTATAAACATCATATTTTCTCCTTGATGCGAGAAACTGAAAGAGTATATAAAGTCCAAAATGTACAAATGATATTGTGAAATGGGAATAAATTTTTTAAAAGAAAAATGAAACTTGGTTAGGAAAAAGGGGAAAGGAAAAAAATACAAGATAGTCATGCTACTAGTTCCCATTGTTTATTGAAAAGAAAGTTTTATGCTATGATCATTTAGAGAATACATGCCCATATCATGTATTCTGAGTAATTACTTTAAATATAACAACATTCAATGTAATAACTATTGTCATTCTTCATTTGTATTATGAAATTTTGTTTTAATTTCTTTACATATAAAGACAATTCAATTGATGATGATAAAGCTATAATGCAATGAATACTCAAGACAAGTAGAGGATTTGAGGGAACAAGAAGAAGAGAAGGAGGAGGGGAAAGGTAAAGAGGGGAGAGGATGGAAGTAAAAGAATGGAGGAGGAGGAGAAATAGGGAAAAGCAGGAGGGACAAGAAGGAGGACGATGGAGGCAAAGAAAGAGGGAGAAGAAAGAGGAAGAGTAAGGAGGAGAGAGGAGCAAGAAACAGTTGTGGAAGAAAAAAGAAAATAGCAACAGAAAAACAAGGCAATGACAGGAATGAGTTAGTAACTTTCAGTATCAACTCTAAATCTGAATGGTCTCAACTCCCCAATAGAAAGACACAGATTTGCAGAGTCAACCTAAATGAATAAATAAATAGGAATCTAATGCTATGCTATATACAAAAATATACAAGAACCACATTTAGTTCAAAAAGAAATTCATAGACTAAAAATCAAAAGATGGAAAACTATGGCAGGTGACAGGAACCCAAAAACTAGCAGAAGTAGCTATATTACTCTCAGGAAAAGAGGACTTCAAGTCAGAGCTGGACAAAGAAGACAAAGCAGGTCACTACATATTGATTAAAGGATAAATATTAATATAAGGGATAAAGATAATATATGCAAAAAATTTACATATATATGGCAAAAACTGATGCATCCAACTTCACAAAATAAACATTCCTGAACATTAAAGATCAGATAAACATCAACATGAGAATAGTGAGAGGGGCTTGATATTCCACTGCGACAAGTAAATTGTCAAGTAGAAAAAAAATTCCACAAAGATATATCATGTTGAACCACACCTTCAAACAAAATGGCCTTACTAGATGTCCCACAGAGTGATCCATGCAGCAGTATCAGACTACACATTCCTCTCAGCAGCACGGGAAAGTTTCTCTAAAATACATTACATAATAGTCAATAAAGCAGGCTTACGGAAATGCAAAAGAATCAAAATTGTGCAATGCACATTATGAAACTATTTGTAATTAAAGTAGAACTCAAAGACAAAAGAAACCATAGAAGTTGGGCAAATACACAGGAATTAATTAATCAGTGGGTCACAAAAGGAATCAAGGAACAAATGAGATAAATCCTAGAATTAAATGATGATAGTACAACAAGGTAGGAATTATAGGACACAATGAAAGTAGTCCTATGAAGAGAATATATAGCTGTGAATGGCCATATCAGAAAGAACAATCCCAAATAACTAACCTAATGATGTACATTAAGGACCTAGAAAAACAAGAAGAATCCAAATATACAGTTAGTACAAGGCAACCCGCTCATGATCCCTTCTGTCTCTCTCTGACAAAAGCTTTATTTCTTTCAAAAAATATATACTGCTTTTAACCCCCATCATTCCTAAAATTAATTCTTTGATTTTAGAGAATACAAACTCATATGAGGCATGTAGTAGTTTGAGAATTTCATTCCCCTGTATCACTTGGAGAGTTTCCACCAAGATCATTGGATGGAGACTTGGGCAACTCACTACTAAAGCATTTACTCCTTTGGAATGCATTCTTAAACACTGGAAAATGTTTGACCCTTATATGTGAAAAAAACAGCCTTTTGATATTTCTTGGCACATCTGTGTGGACTTCCTAACCCCAAGACCTAAAAGGAAATACAGAGGAAAATATTAATTATGATGTTCTTTTATAACTAAGATCATACTGTAGGAAGAAAAATGGTCAGAATTGTATTCATGCACATCTTTACATTAAGAAATAATTCTTATTTATGCCCCAGGTATAATTATAATCCTTATAAGGCTATCCCCATTCATAGGTTTCTTTCTCTCAGTGATTTAAACAAATTAAGCTAGAACTAGGAAAATTTTCAGATGACCCTGATAAATACACTGATATCTTTCGAGGATTTACTCAGAACTACAAGCTAGGCTGAAAAAAATGCAATTTTAACCTTAAATCAAACATTGACTTCTGGTGAGAGACAAATATCACCTTGTTAATTTTAGAAGGCTTGGAGATAGACAGCCAGGGAAATCACAAGTTCCCACTGGCACACAAGCAGTTGCCATCCAAGACCCCAACTGGCCTGACAGCAAGATAGGACACTGGAGGAAGAGACATTTTCAGGTGTGTATTCTTAAAGGTCTAAGAAGTACAAAAACCAAGCCTTATAGTTATTTTAGATTGTCAGTTATTTTTCAGGACAAAGATGAAAATGCTTCTGACTTCTTAGATTGTTCACTAGAGGCACTGATAAAACATACTTCCTTAGATCCTGAGTCAATAGAGGGACAGATTTTGTTTAAAGACATGTTTATTACCCAGTCAACCCTATATATTAGAAAAAAGTTACAAAAGATAGCCTTTTCTCCAGATAGTTCACTTGATATTTTAGTATACTCTACTTGACATTCTATAATTGGAGGAATCCAAAGATAAAACAGAGACCAAAATGTAGCTGCCCTTGTTGTAACCTTAAAAAAAACAGACCTTAAGTCTGATTCTTGGGACTCCAAGAACAACTCAAGGACTAGACCCAGCTGCTACTACTGAGGAAAGCCAGGCCACCTTAATGGGGACTGCCTTAAGAGGTTCCCCAACATATGTCAACTGTAAAATTTTCTACTGGAAATAAAACTGAGGCAGAGAACCCAAAGCTCAGATTGGTCTCCCAGTAAGATTAAAAGTCCAGTAAGACTAAAAGGCCTCAGGGCACATTCCTCTTCCATCTGGCCAGATTTTCATTTCTATTTGTCATCTCCATAGAGGAGCCCTGAGGACTCAGGACTAGAGGTAAACACTGGAATCTCTTGTCCTTCTTAAATTTAGTCTTCCTTCAAGGTATCATACCTCAATAAACACTAACCAAAATATATCTTGCTTAAATTGTAACTGAAGTAACTTTCTCTTCACCCATTCCTTTTAGCTATGCCTAAAAGCCTAGCTCTTTTCCTGGAGAGGTTTATCTTGTCTAAATACTGTAATATGCATAAAAGTTGCCACCTAATCAACATGATGCTGAAAAAAAATTTTACAAATACAATAGATATTGTTCATGTATAAAAACTTAAAGTTTTTCATTTTCACAATATTAATCTGCTACTCATACTGTTATAGATTAAAAACTGGTGGTCAATTTAATGTCAGCAGAATTAAATCACGATGGTGCTGAGAATAGATGTTCCAACTGAGGCAAGTTGCCAGCATCAATAGAGGTGTGGAAAAGGTGAAGCTAGGCCTTGAGGCATTGAGACATTGTGGGTTCTCCAATGTACAGTTGTACGAGCCATTGGTTCTCCTGAAGAAGCTCTGGTCCTTACCGGAAACATTGTTTCCTGGCTCCAGAGGGGAAGACGTGTGCTGCTTAATCTCCAGAATGAACTCCTCATGCTGGCTTTCTGGCATGTACTAGACTGTGCTTATCATCAGAGGGGCTTAGAGCCTGAGGATAGCTGCGATACTTTTCACAGCAGCCCTGGTCTTTGTTTTGAGTGTGACTTCTTGGCTCCAGCATAGAAAGCTCAACCTACCAGCACAGCTCCTTCACCCCTCTGGCATAAACTTTCTGGCTTCCAGCCAGACCTTTGAGCCTTCCCAGCACAGATCCATAAAAAATTCTGGCCTGAGTCCTTCTTGTTACTCTAGACCTCCAGTGAGATTTGTGCGAGGTACTGTCATGAGCTCTGGGTCTCTATCTGGACTCATCAGGACACTGCTGTGGGATTCAGGCCCTTGGCTAAATGTTCTATGTCTTTGGTATTATGGACAGATTTCCTGCAGTTTCTTGTGTTAACTCTGGATGATCATCATAAAATAATATTATAAATTCCATGTCCTGATTTTAACTGTTCTCCATACAACCCATGACTACAACAGAAATTGATACAAAGAGTGGGGTCATTGCTGTATTTTTGCCTGGCTATGTGGCATAAGAACCTTAGAAATTAATTTGGAAAACTTTTGAGAGACTGGCCAAAAGATAGCCCCTGTGTGCTGCATACTGTTTTGGAGACTCTGGACCAAGCCTGGAAAATCAGAGTACTAATGGAATTGTGGACAGTTAAGATGAAGCTCAGGAGGCTTCTGTTGAGGACTGCTACATCTTCTGGGGTCCAGGTAGTACATTATGCTTTGGCTGAAAGTTGGTCTTCATTTTGTTTGTATTTAGAGATGTTACCTGGTGGCAGAAAAAGTAAAGTGCATTCTACTGTTGGGATGGTAGCATGGTTACTTCAGGGAGTTTTGTCCAGATCTATATTGTAAATTTAGAGCAAATATCCAGTAGAGTAATTTAAAATATTTGGACAAGAAGTGTCCATTGAATCTGTGGGTTGTAAAGTTGAAATAGAGATCATAGTTGTTTAGAAGAACAGGAAAATGGATAAATGAAGAGTATATTTGAATTGCAGGAGATCCTTATATTTTATTCTTGCCATGCCATGTTAAAAGTTAATGGGAAGCCAAGACTGTGATTGGAAATGTCTTTTTTTTTTTTTTTTTTTTTGCAGTACCGGGGATCAAACTCATGACCTTGTACTTGCCAGGCAGGTGCTTATGCCACTGAGCTAAATCCCCAGCCTGAAATGTCTTTTAGTTTGATTTTAATGTTGTTTTATTTGTTTCTAGCAAGGTTAACTAATCAAAGTATTGTGTTTTAATGTTGAACCTTGGTCACCCTTTAAATGTTTTGCTTTTGGTGCAGGAATTAAGTGTAAAAAAATGTATATATGTAATTGATGTATTAATATAAATCTGAATGGACCAAGATATGCTAACTTTCACAAATCTGCCACTAAAGACTATTTTAAGGAAATGTGTGTGGTTATTAAGTTTACCAGGGGTGGATTGTTATAGATTAAAACTAGTGGTCAACTTAACACCACCAGAATTAAACGACCATGGTGCTGAGTGTAGATGTTCCAACTGAGGCAAGTTGCCAGCATAAATAGAGATATGGAAAAGGAGAAGATAGGCCTTGAGGCATTGAGACATTGTGGGTTCTCTTATGTGTTTCTGTTTGAGCCATTTGTTCTCCTGGAGAAGCTCTGGTCCTTACATCGAGCATTATTTCCTGGCTCCAGAGGGGAAGACGTGTGCTGCTTAATCTCCAGGATGAACTCCTCACGCTGGCTTCCTGGCATGTACTGGATTGTGCTTATCCTTGGAGGAGTTCAGGGCCTCCATGTTGCTGAGGATGGCTGTGGTGCTTTTCCTAATAAAGCCCTGGTCTTTATCATGAGCATGACTTCTTGGCTCCAGCATAGAACCCTCAGCCTACCAGCACAGCTCCTTCACTCCTCTGGCATAAACTTTCCATCTTCCACTACTGATGTTTGGGCCTTCCCAGCACAGATCCATAAAAGAGGCTGGCCTGAGTCCTTCTTGTGGGCTCTAGACCTCCAATTGGACTTGTGGGAGGCATTGTCATGAGCTCTAGGTGTTCCATCTGGACTCATACAGGACATTGCTGTGGGATTCAGGCATTTGGTTGAATATTCTATGTCACTGGTGTTGTGGACCAATTTCCTGCAGTTTCTTGTGTTAACTCTGGGTGACCATCATAAAATAATATTATAAGTTCCATGTCCTGGTTTTAATTATTCTCCATACAACCCCTGACTACAACACATACATTATCAACAATTTAGAGATAATTACAGCTAGAGAGATTTATGACAAAATATCAAATAAAGGAACCTTAGAGCCAATATATTATAATTTTTATCCCTTAGTAAGTCTCTAAATCTGCCTGTCTGCTCTAATGCTCATATTTTGGTTATACATGCCTTTGTATACATACTTTGAACATACATGATTTGATTAAAATTTGTTCTTGCCTAGAAGATGCCAAACCCCAAAATAAACTGCATATAAAACAAGTAACAAATATTCTAGAATCCTTTCACTGGAACACACCAGATGTTGTTCAGAGAAAAGGTAATGACACAAATTGAAGCCTTAACTAACTATACTCAGTGGGCCTTAAATGACTAGTCTCTCTCTCTCTCTCTCTCTCTCTCTCTCTCTCTCTCTCCCCCCTCTGTGTGTGTGTGTGTCTCAAAGAAATATAATTAATTAGACAAGCTGTCCTCCAAATTCAGATGGCATTACACATTATAACAGCAGCACAGGGGGCACTTGTGCAATTGTAAAAACTAAATATTTTGTGTACATTCCTGATCTTTCTACTAATATCTCAATAGCTGTTCCAGATATTAGATGACAAATCAATAATATGTCATACTCTAAAGTTCCCTGGACTCTATCCTTATCTTATATATGGAAAGCCATTTCTAGTTCCTCTTGGTGGAAATCTTTGTTAACTGTACTCATAATTATCCCATTGATTCTATTACTTGGCATACTTGTTTCTTTGCCTTTGTATCCTCCAGACTTAAAGCAATACAGCTACACAAGATAGAAACCCCTGGTGTCTATTGAGGGCTTTTAGATAGATCCACCGCAGAGTATCCCTCACTGACAATCAACATCTATGACACCATTCAGCCTGAAGAAGCCAGATTACCCTAGCCCTTTACATCCTCATGGCAGTTCAGATTACTTCAGAGGGGGAATTTTTATAGGCAGTTGAGTTATTACAGAAATATCAAACTGGGCTGGGTCCATGAAAGAGTCAGTGCAGAAGGCCAGATACCTTGGAACTATGGGGGAGACAGACATCTCTGCTGTGGACCAAAACACAAGACAAAAGATAAATGTACCCACATATTTCCTAAGGATAAGAATGAAGAATTGGTATTCTAAATAGGTCTCTATCACTCTGAGGAAGCCAGGATTCATCATTCCAACAACCTTCAGGAAGAGTAACTGCTCTTTAAACATGCTTGCTTACTATGTGACTTGCTTCCCCATTTGTTGAAGATTTAATTAATTTTACCTGAGTAATTATACTTATAATCTTACCTGAGTAATTATACTCATAATCTTACTGGTTGCCCACTGCATTCTCACCTTGTGTGTTCCCACTTTTCCCTACTATGGACCCACCTTACCTTGTGGATTTGCTCTATAAAATCCCTAGAAAAAGTGTGGTCCTTGGTAACCCACTAGGGATCACTTTTCTCTCTCTCTCTCTCTCTCTCTCTTTCTCTCTCTCTCTCTTTCTCTCTCTCTCTCTCTCTCTCTCTCTCTCTCTCTCTCTCTCTCTCTCTCTCTCTCTCTTTCTCTCAGACAGAAGCTTTCTTTATATCAAGGAATATATTCTGATCTTTATTAAAGAAAAGTAGTACAATAAGGTAACTATAAAGATCAGAGCAGAAATCAATGGAAACATTACAAAGAAACAATGAATCAAAGAGATGGTGCTTTGAAAAAAATGAACAAAAGCAGACAAGCCCATAGATAATCTTATGAGAAAAAAAGACCAAAAATCAATGCAATTAGAAATTAAAATGTGAAATCACACCAGATACCCCTAAAATTCACAAGATTAGTAGCAACTATATTGCAAACCTGTATGCCAAAAATTGGAAAACTCAGAAGAAAATTATAGATTCCCACATACATATGAATCACCAAAACTAAACAAAAAGACTTAAAAATCCTGAATAATCTAATAACGGGTAATGAAATTGAAGCATTAAAAAAAAGCAGTACCAACTAAGAAAAGCCTAAGGTCTAGTGGTTCCAATGCTGAATTGTTCAAGAATATCAGGGAAAATCAACTGACCATACTCCTCAAACTAATGAATAAAATTGAAATGAAGGACTACTGCCAAAGTCACTGCAGCAAGTGAGAATTACCATGATTCTAATACCAGACAAGTTTCCAACCAAAAATGATCACATTAATGAACATAAATGCAACCCCACCAACAAGATACTGGTAAGTATAATGCAATAAATGATCAAAAAGTTCATACATCATGACCAAGTATGCTTCATCCCAGGATTGCAAGGATGGATCAACATATGCTAATCAATAAATGGGATACATCACATAACAGATGCAAGGACGAAAATCACATGATCATCTGAATAGACACAGAAATATCCTTTAACAAAATTGAACATCCATTCATAATAAAAGCTCAAAAGAAAATAAATATAAAAGATCTTATTTCAAGCTGGTAGAAGCCATTTATGATAAACTTACTGCCAACATAATATTCTGTTTTGTTTTGTTCTGTTCCACTTTGTTGTTTTGAGACAGGGTCTCAGTATGCAATTCAGTCAGGCCTTGAACTTTCTAGGTAGTCCATGCTGGACCTGAACTCACAGTCATCTTCCTGGCTGGCCTCCCAGGAGGCTTTGGATTAGGGGCTTGTTCCACCATGCCAAGCCTCAACATCATATTAAGTGGGGAAAAACTGAAAGCTTTCTCTCAAAAAGCAGAAACAAGACAAAGACTACCAAAATCATTACTCTCATTCAACATACTCCATGAAATATTAGCTAACCCAATCAGGCAAGAGGAAAAATAACAGGATATGTATACAAAAGAAAGAAGATAACTTATTATTATTTGCAGAAAACATGAGCTTCTATTTAAAAAACCAAAAGACGTCTACTGAACCTAGAATAAATAGCCAAATTCATGACTGCACCAGGATATAAAAGCAACACACAAAAAAATCGAATGTTCCTGTATCCAAGTAATGAACTCACTGAGAAAGAAATAAAAAATAATACCATTCACAAAAGCATGAAAAAAAACTTGAATACTTAGGAATTAATCAAAAAATGAAAGACCTCTACCATCAAAACTGTTATACTCTGAAAAAAGGAGATCAAAGAGGATTTCAGAAAATGGGATGACACCTCTCCTTTCCTGGGTAGACAGAACTAATATAGACAAAAGACCATATTTCCAAACTTGATATACAGTTTTAAGGAAAACCTAATGAAAATTCCAATAGCATTCCTCAAAGAACTACAGAAAATAGCCCTCAATTCACATGGAGCCAGAAGAAATCCAAAAAAGAAAAAAAAAATTCCAAATGACAAGAACAAAGCAGGAACCATCCTAATCCAGTATTCCAACTTATATTACAAAGCTACAGTGATAAAAACATCATGGTACAAAAACAGTAGTGTAGATCAGTGGAACAGAAAAGAGGAAGCAGAAACAACTCTAGATATATTGAGCTATTTGATCTTTGACAAAGGGGTGAAAAAGTATACTATACTTTAGGACAGATAGCCACTTTAGTAAATGGTGCTGCCAAAACCAATTATCCATATGCAGAAGATTGAATCTAGATACCTGTATCTCACTATGTACTAAACTACAGTCAAAATGGATTGAAGATCTAAATGTTGAAACAGAAAGAGTTCATTGTGCTGGAATATACAGGTTAAACTCTTGGAGACAGGTGTAGGCAAGGACTTTCTGAACACAATCCAGTGGCACAAGAAATAGCACCAAAAATCAATGAATTGAATCATATTAAATTAAAAATCTTCTGCACAACAAAGGAAACACTCAACATATTGAAGATACAACCTACAGAATAGGAAAAATTGTTGCAAGATATTTCTCAAAGGACAAATATCTAGAATTTATGAGGAATATAAAAGCCAAATCCTTAAATAAAAGATCCAATCAAAAAATGGCCAGGTAAAACAAATAGACATTTCTCAGAAAAAGTACAAATAGCCAACTAATATATGAAAAAATGTTCCTCATGTCTGGCCACTTGAAAAATGCAATTTAAAGCAACCCTGAGACTTTATCTTCCTCCCAAAAGAATTGCCATCATTAAGAAATCAAATAAGAACAAATAATGGAAAAGTTGCAGGGAGAAAGATATCCTTCTATAATGTTGGTGAGAATGTGAACTACTTCAATCACTATGGAAATTGGTAGGGAGATTTTACCAATAACTAAAACTAGAAATTCTATTTGACCCCACTATTTCCCATCTAATTACCTTCCCAAGTTAAAAAGTTAAAAATATCATACTATACTGATATATGCATACCCATATTTACATCAGCACCACTCATATAATAACCTTAGAAGCAGCCTATATGTGTTATCGACAGATGACTGGATAAAGGAAAATGCAGTATTTATATATAATGGAGTATCGCTCAGCCATAAAAAGGATAAATTTGCATCATTGGTAGGAAAATAGTTGTACCATGAAAGTAAATTTTTAGGTGAAATAAATAAGACACACAAGCTTAAACATCATGTTTTCTTTTATATGAAAAACCCAAAATATAAATGAACAGCAAGATAAAAGACAGATAATAGCAAGGAGATCTTTTTCAAAAGGAAATGGTTCAAGAGATGCGGTATGGGGCATGAGGGGGGAAAGGAATGAAATAAGAATTGAGTTGTACAGCATAGGCATGGAGATGCAGCCAGATCTGCCCCTGTGTCCTGCTGCTGACATTAGAAAGCTTGCTTCCCATAGGCAGCCAGCATGGACAGAGAGATACAGTCAGTACCTCCCCTGTGACCCACTGCTGCCATTGGAAAGCTTGCTTCCTGTGGGCAGACAACATGGGCAAAGATACATGGCCAGATCCGGCCCTGTACACCACTGTCAAACCTGGAAAGCTTGCTTTCTAAAGGGAAACACCACAGGCAGGGAAACACAGCCAGATCTGCACCTGCATGTCCACCACTGCTACTGAAAACCTTGCCTCAATTAGCTAACCAGCATGGCCAGGGAGAAACAGCCAGATATGCCCTGTACACCTTCAGGCTACCACTGGAGACCCTTGCTTCTTTTGGGCAGCCATCACCCACTGGGAAAATCAGACAAATACACCTCTGTGTGCCTGAAAACATCAGGGGAGTCCTAGTGCAGACATGTGGGCTAAGAGAAGCAGCCCTGCCACCACCCACCCCTAGCCATTGTGGAAGCCTCAGTGTAGCTGCATGAGTCTAGAGAAGCAAAACGCATGCTCTGCTATCTCCCTAGGAACCTGGCTTCAAAGAAACTCTGGTGCCTGTATCATTCCCCTGCACCACAGAGGGGAAGCCAAAATGGGACCCCACAACTGGCTCATTTGGAGGAACTCAGGAAAATGTCAAGATGAAGGAGCAAAAGGCAATTTTAGACCTCAGGCCAAGTCTGGGAGCTATGGACGTGGAAGAAAATGGAAATTACACACTCAAAATCTGAGAGGATAGCAACTAAGGTAAAGAAACAACATCATGGGATTATAAAAGTAATCAGATCAGAAATAATATCTCAGGTAAAAGAAGAAATCACAAACATAATGAAAGAATTTTCAAGGTATCTAAAGAAAACATAGATAAAAATGAGGAGCATAGGAAAATGATGGAAACCTTGAAGGAACAAAATAGGAAGCAATTGCAATGCATGAAACATTCAAAGGGTTTTCCAGTATACTAAAAAGTCAATGAAAAGTTGGCAATACCGTTTGAAAGAGAATGAAGATAGACTTTCAGATCTTGAATACAGCATCACAGCTAGCAATTGTGAAAGGAAAGATCTTTTAAAAATAACAAGGTCCCAGGAAATAACAATTCAATGGCTGCAAAGATGACACAAAGAAAAATAATTTAAGAGTGATAAGTATCAGCAAAAAAGCAGGGGTCAACCCAAAAGACATGAAAAGACTATTTACAGAAGTAATAGCAAAAAACTTCCCACACACGACAAAAGGATCTGGTATACAGATAAGCGACACATATAGAATTTCAAATAGCCATTACCAAAGTAAATCTATATCCAGACATATAATAATCAAGATCCCAGGAATTTAGTACACAAACAGAATATTATAAGCTGTTACAGAAAAGAAATATCACCTATAAAGGAAAACCAGTCAGAATCATGGCAGGCATGTCAACACAAATCATCAAGTCAGGAAGTTTGGACTGAAGTGTTTCAAATTCTGAAAGAAAACACCTTCTAAACTAGACTGAAACTGTCTTTCAAATTTTATAGAAAAATAAGATACTTTCATGATAAAGAACAACTGAAGGACTTCATGATCACCAAACTGACCCTACAGAGAATGCTGATGGATATTTTAGAGAGAGATTAAGATGACCATGGTTCCAGGAACAACAGCAGAGAGGGATTGCCAAACAGGACAGGGGAAGAGGAAATGTGGAGGGCCAACAGCAGGAGGAGATCATGGCAGAAATGAACCAATTCAACCTAGTTGTAACTATTATTATAGATGGTTTTGATTCACCAACAAAAGGAAACATGAGGAGAGTGCATCAAGAAACAATATTCATTAATATGCTGTATACAAGAAACACATTTACCTCTAAAGGAAATTTGTAGTGAAAACCAAAGGAGAGAAGACAAGTGTTCCACACAACAGACCAGGAAAAAGCAAGGGTAACTTCCCCATCAACCACAGAATGGATAAGAAAGATATGGTATTTTCATACAATGGAAAGCTACCCAACTATAAAATAGGATAATCTTGAGGCTCTTGTAGGTAAATGAATGCAACTAGAGATCATGCTTATAGATGAAATGGTTTGGACTCAAATGAGTAAACACTGAGTTATTTCCCTAGCATAAAAAACTGAAGGAGTTAATGGGATCCAAAAAGCACAATAGATATGATGAAAGTAATAGGGGTGAAATGCCTAAAAAGGCAAAGTTTTAACCATTGATAATTTCCTAAGATCTTATTTTAATTTCTTGTACCACTTTCATAATTTTATTAGGTTTGATTTTATTCTATCTTGTTTCATTAGATTTTACTCTGTGTGATGGTATGGGCAGCTATTTTGAAGATAACAACATGCATTATGGTAACCATTGTTGATTTCCTGTTATCTTGTTTTGAAGTCCTATAATGGTTTCCTTGTTTTGCTTTGGCTTTATTCTAGGCTTTTGTTTGTTTGTTTGATTTTATTGTGTGTGACAGTATGGGCAGCTATTTTGAAGAAAACCAGAGACATTATATTAGCCATTGTTGATTTCCTATCATATTGTTTGAAGTCCTATAATGTTTTCATTCTTTTTGATTGGTTTTATTCTGTTTTGTTTTATTTTATTATGTGTGAATCTATGGACGACTATTTTGAAGAAAAAAGAGATGTTGTGGTAGCCATTCTTTATTTCCTATTATTTTGAAGTCCTGTAATGCTTTCATTTTTTTTTTGTTTTGATTGGTTTTAGTCTGTCTGTATTGCTTGATTTTTTTATGTGTGAAGGTATTCATGGTTATTTTGAAGAAAACAATATATACTATGTTAGCTATTGTTGATTTCCTGTTATCTTGTTTTGAAATACTGCTATGCTTTCATTCTTGTATTTTGATGGTTTTCTTCAGTTTGTTTTGTTTGATTTTATTGTGTGTGATGGTATAGACAGCTATTTTGAAGAAAATGAAGGACATTATGGTTTCCATTGTTGATTTCCTGTTGTCTAGTTTTGAAGTCCTGTATTGCTTGCATTGTTCTGTTCTGATTTGTTTTATTGCATTTTGTTTGGTTTGGTTTTATTCTGTTTAAAATAAAAAAATTAAAAAGAAAAAAAAAGAATTGACATGTGTTATGTACATGTACCAATTCCCCAAAAAGAATGTCACTGTTATGTAATGCAAGCATATTCTAATGAAAATTAGAAACAGAAAATAAAAAAGTAGAAGGCTTAGATATAAGCCAAATCTCTGCTCACATAAGATAGTGAGAAACAGCATTGGGAATTTTGGAAACACCACTTTACTGAATGAAATATATTTTAACAAATAATAAAACATATGAAATATGCTTTATGTTTCCTGAATTTTCTGAGTGAAAGTTGTTTAACTTCCCTGTTTTCAGAGTGTGAGGACATCCATCAGTAAAATATATGAGTTAAAGTTCAAGAAAGAGATCAGAAAGTAAACACAAACTTGGGTTTCACCCGTAGCAGGCTGATAATCTATATCCTGCAAGTCAAAACTGGTGACTTTCGGTCTGTTTTTGAAAATAAATTCTTATTTACAGATATCCCATTAATTTACATGGTGACTATGCTTTTATACTCAAAGCAGATTTGCACACTTGCAACAGAGATCCCAGGCCTTGTAAAGCCTAAACTATTTGCTCTGCTCTTTCCCTGATCCCTTGGCTATATAATAAATGAGGCTATAAGAATAGATGACACTATCCAGAGAAAATACATAGATAAATGCAAGATAAAGAAAAGAAAAAGGGAGGGTAAAAAAGGAAGAGAAGGGGCCCAAGGGAAATTCCCTGAGGGAGAAAAAGAATAATCTGGATAGAAGCCTGAATTGTTGCAATGAAATATATTATGGCACTGTCTTTAGTTAGTTTGAATGTGTTTTCCCAATTTAAAGTTATATCACATCAGAGAAAACTTAATATTGTACAAGTAAAAGTAATAAGTGGGTGGGTTGCAAATTACTTGAGAGCTACAATCATAACATCTGGTTCTACACTTTTAGTCTTTAGAAAACAACTTCTGCTCAACGGGATTGGAGATTGCTTTTATAATACAAACATTACTATCACTGCAATAGAAGAGAGTAGAAGGTAGTAAAAGCAAGGTTATCCCTGCCTATGATGCTTATTGATACATCTTTTATCTAGAAATAAAAAAGAAGACATAGCCTCAATGAATAATTTTTAAGGTACCTATTTTGAGAGTGACAGCAGCAAGATGGTAATAGAACTTTCCAGTGTCTTTCCCCTCCCAGAAATATCAATTTGAACTATACACACTGGCAAACTACTCCACATGGGCTCAGGAATCCAGGTGAGAGCTTACAGAAACTGGCTATAGCAGAGAAATAAGACTCATTGAAGAGGGTGACAAGTACAGTTTCACCTTACCTGTATCATTCCTCATCAACTCTAGGTGAGATAATTAGGCATCATCGTCTGACAGTGAGGGAAGAAGGCTGAGACAACAGAATAAACTCCTGGGAATGATAAATTATTAATATTTGTAGGATGGCATGTTCAGTAGACTCATCATGAGACTCTGATAAAAACTAAAGAAGAAGAATGTTGGCATTAAATAAGAATTTCTTACCAAATAAAAACCTGTATAGGCCCTCTAGCTTCACTCGCTCTGTCTCAACTTATAACACTAATTTTAGGAGTCACCCAGCTAGGCAATACCTTATTAGCTTCCCACTAGCTTTGCTGTAGTTAACACCTGTGATGTGGAGGCTATGATAACACTTGCCTGGGTTATTTCCCAGGGATACGAAGACTGTTTTTGCTAAAAACACTGACTTTTTACTAGCAATTGTAGAAATGTGACTGGTGACTAAAAAGTAATAAAAGGCTTGGCATCTCTATCTCTATTAAGTCCAAGGCTGCTGGTAACATAGGGTCAACCTGGCCTGTTGCTCACTAGACATGTTGTGCAGTTTCTTTTTCTTTCCTTCTCCCTCTCCCCTTTTTTCAGCCCTAAACCTTGTGCTTCTTCAGAAACCATGAAGGCTCAAGTACTTTAAGACCTTCAGCCCTATCAGAGTGCCCAGACCCACTGACACAGCATGATGGGGCCAGATACATGAACTCAAAATCCTCTAGGCTGATTATGACCATGTAGTGGTCCAAGTTCATCTTAAGAAACATCTTTTGGAACCATGACCCTGGACAATGGGAATTTCTGGATTTTAGCCTACCCTAGCAAATTACTAAAAACCTGCTAATTTATTATGTGACCAGCAGCTTGCATATGGTCTTGATCAACTGCTGACTTCTTTTAACTAAAACCCAATTCAGCTGAAGCCTCCCCCACTACCACCACTCTCCATTAAAGCTTTGCCTATGTAGGAGCGTGTGTATGCACACACGCTTATAATACCTGACTCAGTCTCTTTTCTACCGTCTCTGGGCCAAAAAGATCTTCTCCAATATTACTAGCAGCACAATATAGAGAGATCCTTTCTATAGGAGGAGAGTAAACTGAGCACCCACCTTGGCTGTGAACCCAGCACCAAGCCTATGATAATGAAGCTCAAAGCCAAACAGGACTTACAGCGCCACAGACATGAACTTAAAGACCCAGTCTCTAAGCCTGCCCTGCCTCACCAGTTAGACCCAGAAACACATGTTCCAGATTGGCCCTATAGCCCCAGACTCCAGATATCTACTAATGTCACACAAGACCACACAACCACAGGCTAGCCCTGGTGCTAAACCATCCTCTATGGCCCAAGACATCAGGTTCTCCCCAGTACCAGGCCATTGTAGCCTCAGCACCTAGACTAGCCTGGGTCAGCTGGGTACCTGCAGATCCAGGCTCTAGATTGGCTGCCACAAATACCAGTCCTTTCTTCCCTAGGACCCCATGGTCCTATGTACTATAGGAATCAGAGTCCAGGTCATTCCAACAGATCCAAGGACCAGGCAAACCCTAGTAGTCCCTGATGCCCAGCAGTCTCCATGCACTCAGCTTCTAAAACTGCCCTCAACACCCAACCCTCTTGCCTATCCCCAGCTTCAGGATGGTTCCCATGGACCCAGGTACCATACTGACAGTCAAAATCTCAGGGTGAAGGCCAGCTTCGATGGAAACTATTCTTCAGGCCAGCACTCAAAGATCCAGGCTCAGAGACAGCCCCTGTAGCCAAGGCACCAGCCCAGCATCCACAGTCTAGGATCAACTTTAGGCCTCTCTTGACCAGGCTGGTCCCCTATCTCCCGTGGACCCAAGATTCGCCCCACACCAGTAATTCCTGGTGCCAGGCGATTCCTATCAACTCAGGCTCCAAGAATTCATTAAATCTGGCCCTGCAAACTTAAGTTCCAGTCCTGCTGCAGCACATTGTGAACCCCAATGGACTCAGGCATTAGGCCTGATCCTGTTGACCCAGGTGATATGACCATCAAAACCAACAAATACTTGCTCTGCTTAAATGATCACTGTGCTCTAGAATTTCAAAAGTGTTAATAATAGTAATTTTTTTTTGGTACTTAGAATCAATTTCAGGATCTCACTCTTGCCAGACAGGAACTGTGCCACTGAGTTATACCCCTGGCGACAATATTAATACTCCCCCACAGAAAAATCTTTTCTTGGTCTAATTTCTGAGTTAAGTGATGATGTTACTGTTGAGTGTTTTTATTAGATAAGCAAGGTTCAAATTAGTGTATTTTCACTAGTAAGTGCTGGGAGCCGTTGAAGCTATAAATTGACCAACACATGCAAGGCTAGAATGTGACCATTCCAAGAACAAAGAGCACCTGGGGAAAGCCATATGAAGGTATTTCACCCCAGAGAAGACCTAGTCCCAAGACAATCTGAACAGTGGTTTGCTAGGACAACAGGGTGTCATGTGACATTACCATGCTAAAAAGTATACATAAAGGCCCCTGCAGTGAGGGGCCAGTTCCTTTTCCTCCATCAGGAAAATAAGGACTCCATTTGACCCCAGCTTTTGTCTCTTCTGTATTTTCTCATCTACTCACCATCCTTCCGGCTGGGAACATCTAGAGGTATAACTTTTTGCTACAAATAAGCATTGCACTGTATATACAGGTAAATTTAGAGAATTCCCAGTTAATCAATAGTATCTGGCACAAACAGGCTCCACTACAGCAGTGCAGTTCCTTCAGAGTGGTTTATAATCATTCAAGCTATGTTTGGGTGCAAGTTCATGTCTCCAATCCTCCCTAGCTTTAAACTATAGTTTCAAAATAAACAATGAGAGTACAGTGAATATCTCTATTTTGTAGAGTAGGACTCCACATGCTTTCTTTATTAATTTCCTACTACTTCCATACTATAAATTCAGTGGTTTAAAGCTTAAAAGCAGCTTCAATTTCCCCTTTTGCAATGCAAAAATTTGTCTGAGCCTTCTTCCTTCCTCTGGATGTCATGATCAGTACCTGGAATAATACCACAAACTGAATAAATCATAGATGTTTACACATCTCAAACAATTCAGAGTGAGTCATATCTCGACTTTCCCAGCCTCTGACTACAAAACTATCACTTACTAATAATCCCCTTCCTCAATTTTCCAGTAGCATATGCTCTCGGTGGCAGCATCCTGAGTCCATCTTCCTAGCAACAGTCTATTAAAGGCAGCTTAGTTTTCTCTATGGTGTACCTGAAAATTTTCCCACCTTCCTTCCATCTACTTCCTGATTCCAAGGCCAGCTCCCATATTTTAGATATTTGTTACTTGCAGCACTGCACTTCCAGTACCTAACTAGTTTTTCAGTGCTCGCATATCAAATTACCACATAGTCAGTGGCTTTCAACAACACTCATTCCTGTTCCTCTGCTCAGGGCCTCACAGGGCTGAAATCACAGTGTCAATCTCATCTAAGTCTCAAGATACTCTACGAATTCACTGGCAGACTTCAGTTGCTTGCATTGGAGGAGTCAAATCCCTTTTTTTTTGCTGGATGCCAACCAGAGAACAATGTCAGCAACTTGGAAGAGGCACATGTGGGTCCTTGCCATATGCCTACCTCCTCCCACAACATGGATGTTTATTTCCACAAGGCCGACAAGAGAATATCTTATTCTGCTGCTTATGTCTTTTAAGGACTCACCTGTTTAGGTCACTCCACACAGGATCATCTCCCTTTTAATTAACTCAGGCTCAAACAATCTACTACCTTAATCACAGGATGAAATCCCTTCATACTGTCAAGACTAGTCTACAGTGAATGGGCAGAAATAATACAGGCTTGCTACCGAAAGCACAATTTTATGTGGCAAACAAGTCTTTTTCTTCCTCTCCCTGAAACAGTGTGAATGGTTAGACATGTTCATAGGTACTTAAAAGTATTAAGGACTAGAGAAAATTAACAACGGAAGTTCTTAAAAACAAAGTCTACCTAGTATGAAGTACCTGACATTCTTCTACCTCCTCAGAAACTTACCTTTTTATAAAACAAAATTTCTAACAAATGTATTAAATAATTTTAAGAATTTGCCAAAGACAACTCACATAGAAAGCTATTTGCTTTGCACACAAATGTTGCTTCTGGCTGTGTGTCCCCAGTTCAGCTCTTACCTAGAATATAACTCATTAATTACTTTTAAGTTTGTTTTTCTCCTATGTCCATTGAGGACAAAAAAGTCCTATTTCCCATTTCTGTGCTCCAGTAAATCTTTTCTTACATGATCATCTTGTGGTTAGACTTGTAAGAGTATTAATTGTGTATAGTAGAAGCATTGTGCTTTCTTCTAATTTTGGAAGTCAAGTCCAGAATATATATGGGGACCCATGCAAACCTTTATAAACATATGAAGGTACGTGAAGCATGCAGTCTTAAAAGCCAGATGAGGAAACAACCCCACATATAAAACCAATGCTTATTTTTGGAGTCTGACAAATATTTTAAAATGTTGTGGCACCTTATAAATATATATGTTATTATCCACAGCAATATAAAAGGGAAACCACTGTAAGACTTTATATTTTATATGTTATTATTTTCTAGCTTTATATTTTACTATGTTATTATTTTCTATGATTATGGCGCTACTGGCTATCAAAATAGAAGTACTGAAATAGGTCCAGGTCCTGCTCTTCATGAACAGGGCTGCCTTCACTATTCTGACAGGTTCAGGCTACTGCTGTTCTCCTCATAGAGTACTTCTCAGGTCTTTTTCAGATATAGGAAAGGACATTAGAGAGCTATCGTCACTCTAACAGTGAGAATCAATTCCTATATAAGAACTTCTAATCCTAGGATCAAGTACAATTTGACAAGTGGAGACAACTTCACTATAGCAAACACTAAGAAGAATTAAGAAACATGTATCAGTCGTTTTACACAAGACATGGTAGAAAGATTATATACCTGAAAAAAATTTGAAGTATCTAATAATTGTAAATGTTTTAGAAGTCACAGATATAGATAATCATAAGAGCCAAGAGAAATTTATTTACAAAACTTCCTCCTTGGCTAGCAGTTGATAGTCAAGAAATCACATATCAAGAAACAATTAACTAAGACCTGACTAGTATTCTTTAAGTCAGTTCATACAAGGGAACAACCAGAGCAGCTCCTCATTATTAGCTAGACAGATGTCCTTCTAGTGTCTTTCAACCAACAAGGATATACATTTAGCCAAAGGAGTCTGTGCAAGTAGCACCATGGTACTTATAGCCTCATTTGAGTCTCAATCTTCAGAGTCCTATTCACTGTCTACCTTACACAGATGCTTCACAGCTTTGGATGACACATCATCTTTGTCTTTTTCTCTTCCTTTGTCAGTTTTCTTTTTCTTCTTCTCTGGTGACTTCTTTTTCTCCTCTACTATGTGCTCCTTTCTCTCCTCCACTGTCAGCTCCTTTTGCTCCTTCATCCTCTTCTCCATTAGTACTTTTCACTCCTTCTTTGTCATGAACACGGATATAAACTCCTTTGTTATAACCTTCTCGGTTCCGAGCAATTTCAATGGCAAAAAACTGTATCCTGGGGGCTGGAAGGTGAACAGAAATGATTATGGTGTTACTCCAGTAATTTCCTAAACCTACCAGAAATCTATAGACAAGCTAAACTAACACTCAAACACTCAAATATAATCACATAAGCTTCAGAATGTTAATTCTAATATCATGTTAATGATAGTGAAAATATCTATCATACAGGTACTCATGAAGAACAAGATCTTTAAAGATACAAACAAGATAATAGCCAATCTAACTATGCATTTCACTGATTCCTCAGTAAAATCATAACCCTCACTCACTCCCCATATACACAATCAACTTCAGAGCAAAAAACTCACCAAAGATAGTGTTTTCCTCTGTGTAGCCCTGAGAACAATCCAGTCGCAGTAAAGTACCATAGTTGTAGTCTTCTACAATCCCACCAAACTTCAAGCAGAATGGTCTCCATTTCTACAAAGGCAAAAAAATAAAATAAAATAAAATATATATATATATATATATATATATATATATATATATATATATATACATACATACTTCACCTGACAAATATAACAAGCTGAGGTTCTCAAGCAAAAAGAGGGTCTTCCATTTCCCCAGTGACAAAAATAATCATCACTGAGGTACTGAGGTAACAGCTAATTCCTCACTGAAATTACTATCAAGTTTCTATGCTATATTTTGTGCCATTAGACTGGTATTTCCCTCCATAAACAATATTTTAATCTGGAAAAAAAAGGATCTAAATCTTTTACAACAGAATCAAAATTTCATAACCAGATTGTTTGTTTCAATGTTTCAGGCCAAACTGGTTGTACATCCTCACTGAAACATAAATCAGACAAAGAAAACAAGAATTTGGCATGAACTCATAAAGTTAGATCTTAAAAAGTGAAGGTCATTCAGTACCAGTAATTTACCAAAGATCAGTAACAGCTTCCTAGGAGACACAAACATATTCTTTATTAGCCAAGGGCCCACTTTCAGAGAAAAAAAAAGTTCCATAACTATTAAGATTATTAGCACTCTGCAATATTATAATATAATCACATAAACAATGAGAAACACAAGCTTCCCAGTTATCCATGGTGTTAAGACTGCTCTCGTGAACTTAAACCTGAAGAAACGAACTATCTTCTTATGTGCTGCCTGCCATTCCCCAAATACAAGCTTTCTGGATAAATTATCTATGTAAGTAAATGGACTCCTTCTCCCCTTCTGAAAGGGCAATGTGAGTCAGGATTCAAAGTGTCCAAGTCAAAAGGAAAAAAAATGGACTGAATAACATATAAAACATCCATAAAACAGAAAATGATTCATTTCATAAACTATTTGCTTATAACTATTAAAAAGCCCTGGTTAATTATATATTTTCCTTAAAACAATTTTCAAAAGAGTTTAAATATATTAAAATATAAAATCAAAAACTATTGATCAGATGCCAAATAACATTTTGGAGTACTCTTACCTTTTTAGCCAATTCTGATTTGAGTTCTTCTGGGTCCAAAACATCTATCCTGAGTTTCTCAAAATGCTCCCTGAATTCAGAGTAGATTTGATCATCCACTTTGGTGAGTTTCAGGAATTGTGGGTCAACTGATGAAATCAGCTGCCAGAGAGTAAAACCACATATTGATGCTTGCCTCTAATTTTATACACTTCTACCCCTCAATCCCACCCACCAAAAACCCTATGGTTCTCAAGGCAGAAGATTTCTTTAGGACCTATTAACAGTCTATGCCTTGCATGAAATCATGACAAAGTTTTAAAAGGCTATACAATACAATCCCTTCCACAAATTTGGGAATCAGATCATTTGGCCCTAGTACCAATAGCTGGGCTATTCCTCTCCATGGGTTGTTCATTCAGTTAACAAACATTTATTAACTATCTACTATTCATACCTAGGCACTCTTTTGCCAGATAGCCACAAAACACCTGGTAGAGAAACACAACTCTTCACTGTCAAAACAAATTCACTTCTAATCCCAAACTTGGCAAATATGATTCACAGAAATTAAAACTACCTCCAAAACATAAGTGTTCAACTTTCTGACAACAGTGCTTATCAGAGCACCATACACTACAATCATATTTTCAATTCTGTTTAATGATGAAGACAAACAACTCACCTTGTAGTACACTTCAGCATGCTGGATTGCTCTCATAGCCCAAGCCAACTCAATATCTGGCTGCAAAGGAATGAGGAATGCAAGGTCAGTAATTGCCCAAACCTACTACTGATTAGCAAACTAAGTCTGTGATGTCTAGTTAATGCTAAAAAGGATTGCCAACATTGCTGTTACTGTCAAAAGATAAAAACTGGACTAACAACTTGTATAATATACTAATTATTTTTTCCTTATGACAATCAAAAGCACGTATTTACATAACATAATAAACATGGCTATCTTTCCCCAGCAACTAATCAAAGTGTGGAAGATTACATAAGGCAGCAGATAAATTGGCTTCTCAGGACTAAGTTAAATCATCTTAATAGTTAAGTTATATATCCACTTACACCACTTAGTTGTCAGAAGCACAAAGGTAAGAAACGTGAAACCACTTTTCACTTCTGCGTGTAAAATGTCACAATCACTCAACTACCCACCCTGTAACACCTAGAAATGAATCAGTCTCACAAAGCAGGCCTCCTTACAAGTAAGTCTTACCAACCACCTATCACTTATTCCACTGGAATCCGAACTACAACAGATGGATGGATCTAATTCAGTCTCCAGAAAGTTATTTGAATGTGTACTTCCATGACCAGACCATGCACAAACTTCATCTACCTGTCAATCCATTTCCTTTGTCCACTTACACTTTGAGGATACAGTTCAATCTCCACTTCCTCAGTAAAGTCTACGCCTGCTTCCATCCTTAAAGGATCCTATGCCCTGACCCACTGATCAAATATACATTACATTCTTATTTGATTGTTGCCACTATTCTCACCATCCTTTTGTTTCTCAAAATACATAACACGCTTTCCCCATAAATGGCTAAACCAAATGGTGGCTGCACAATGGAATCATCCCGGGAATTTTAAAAGATACTGATTCTCGACTCCCATCTCCCAGACATTTTGATCTAAACATAAACATTCTCACATAAAGTGTAACCCTAACGTGGGGGTGTTTAAAGTCTCCCATGTGATTCTAAAGTGTAGCAAAGTTAGAAAACTATTTCCATGTTCACAATGATTAACCTTGCATTTGTGAATCAAGATCAGTATGAACTGAAAGGAGGCATAGATCTAGGCGGATATGCATGGCGTCTGCAGAAGATATCAAAGAAGGGAAGTATAATTTAGTAACAGGCTTTACAAAGCTCTCGGGCTAGCTTTGTGGAGAAGAGTAGTAGTTAAGTCATACTCACATCGTTGCCATAAGACTCCGCTGGGAGAGAAAGAGCATTTGCGACGGACACAACCTCGCCAGAAACCTGAGAAAAGAAAAAAACAAGGGAACGGGGTGAAAATTCAAGAGCCTATATTCGCTCGACTTTTCTACTCGCCCAACCCCAGAGCAGCGCCTCACCGCTTCATCCATTCCACTGGTGTCCTCCATGTTGTAGCCAAGAAAGTGTGGCTTCACCTTCCGGGAAGGTCTCCTCCTCTTCCCCAACCCCGCCCACCTTCCTCCTCCCCTCCAACCCCGCCCATCTCCCCCCACACTCGCACCTATCCCACCCCCCCGGGGCTGTCTTTCAGCAGTTGAATGGAACTGGAGACGCTGGAGAGGGCGGGAGGATGAGCAAGTCTCACTTCTCTGCGCCTGCGCTGTGCCCTTTACCCCCGGAGGTCGTCGCTAGCCCCGCCTCACCCTCCCTGCTTGGGCGTGGACTTGGAGGGTTGTTGCGGAAGCTGGGTTTACAAACTGATGGTGAGGTGTTGGGCTGCTGAATAAATTTTCGTGATGATGATGGGAAAAACCTTAATTTAAACTGCGGCTGTTGCGCCCCCACCCAGTGGCCTTTGTGGCCAGCAGACACTCAGATTCATACTGTGTTTTCATGCATATTTACACACACATACACTGCAATACCCCAAAAGTGGGAAATAAATCACAAACAGGCATGGTGCTAGGGTGTGGAATGCAGAGGTTAACCCTGCTCTGAAAGAAATAGATTCAATGAGGAAGTAAAGTAGACATCACACCATAGCATCATACACTGTAAAGCATGGAGAGAGCCAAGCATAGTAGCACACTTCTGTAATCCCAGTAGTGGCGAGGCTAAAGCAGGAAGATCACTGTAAATTCAAGATCAGCCTGAGCTACAAAGTGAGTTCAATACCAGCCTGAACTGCATAATGAGACCCTATCTCAGGAAAAAAAAAAACATGAATGATGGATAACAACATATGCACAGATACATTACTGATGAAATTAAGAACTGTGGCACCCTGTTGGCTATGGCAAAAACAGCTGAAGCAAGATTGTAGTCAAGGATTTTGTATGGTGGCTATTAAGGGGTTGAGCACTTAAAAGCAGTACTAAGCCACCTAAAGTCGTTAAGTGGGCCTGCCTCATTTGGACACCTAAATTTTAAAACCACTTCTAATGCAATGTGTAAGATTAACTTGAGGAAGACAAAACTGAAGACAGAACAACTTGATAGCAGGTGATAAAACTGAAGCTCTTAACAGGTGAAATAAATTTTGAGAATGAGGCTTGGAATGATTAGGACTTTTGGCTAATTAGATCTGGCGGATAAAGGAAAGTTGAGATTCTAGTTTGACTCCCAAATTCCAAAATATGACTGGAGATCAAAAATCATGGAGTGTAAAACATAGGAGGAGGGAGAATGAGTTTAAACTGAAGAGCTGAATTTGAAAAATTTATGGGGCATTCATATAGAATTGACAAGTCAAAGGAGGACTTGAGCAAAGATATAAATTTTGAGAGCTGGCACTTCAGGTTTAGTTGTGCTTTCTCAATGAAGCTAAAAAGAACTGTGAAGACAAAAAGCAGCAGGCTGAGGACAGAACCATTTATGCAGAAGAAAACAGAGGGGGGAAAAACAAACTAAAAGGAGTAAGAGTTAAGTTGTCAGTGAGACATCAGCAGAAGACAAGGCAGAGACTCACAGATGCCAAAGGATAAAGGAATTTCCAGGGAGAAGATCCTAATACCATGAGTACACTAAGCCCAGAAATATTGTGAGGTCATTTATAAACTTGACAAGAAAAGTTCTAGTGGAATGATGAGGACAGAAATCAGATGGCAGTGGATGAAGAGGGAGTAAATGATAAGGAAGAGATGACAGGCACCACAGAATGTTCTTCTAAAGAGTTGCAGCTAGAGAGAGACATTAGGTATAGGGGCATTTTCACTGTGCCAAAGAAGAGATAACATAAAAATTTGCCATCTTAGCCAGTTTAAGTGAATGATACAGTATTGTTTCTTAATCATATTCAATTTTTCATCTTGTAAAACAAAAACTCTGTGCTTATTAAATGATAATTCCACAATTTCCCTCCCTCCCAGCCCCTGTTGTCACTATTCTATTTCCTATTTCCATTCATTTGCTTGTGTTAAATACTATTTAGATATGAAATCATAAAGTTTTTATCCTTTTGTTACTGGCTTATTTCAGTGTAATGTGCTTCATGTTCATCCATATTTTAGCATATGACTCCCTTGTAAAAATTGCAATAATATTAAATAGACTGTAAACACCACATCATCCTTATCCATTTGTCTATCAACAAATGTTCAAATATGACCTAGACTAATTTCAAGTATTTTGGATTGCTTTTTCTTTTTTTTTCTTTCTTTTCTTTCTTTCTTTGGTACTGAGAATCAAACTCAGGACCTTGCACATCCAAGACAGGCACTGTGCCACTAAGCTACATCCCCATCCCTTAATTATTTTGGATATTGTTACAGTTGATACATTGTGTCAACTTGAGAAGTTTAGAAGTTTAAGACTCAGCAGGGAGCCAGGATCCATACTTTATAACCATAACTATGCAAGAGTAGAGCATGGAGATGGTGTGAGTGCTATACCTGAGGGACATAGCTTGATTACAATATAAGGGAGGAAAAGAAGCTTGCTCTTTCCCACCTTTTGTTCTTGTTGCTTTGCTGTGTTCTGCCACTTTAAACTGTAGCCCCTCTTCCATGTATCACCCTGCCTTGAAGCCAGCTGATGATATACTGAATGAAACTTCCACAAACTCTGAGCTAAATAAACATTTCCTTACTTAATATTGGGTGTTAGGTATTTTATCCTAGTAATGAGAGAAAAGTAACTAAGACAGATATGTACCCAGGTGTGTGATTGCTGGATCAAATGATGAAAGACATGGTTAATGGATCACATTTAAAAAAAACTGAAGAGCCACAGTGGGATTTTAAATTATTTTAGCTTTATAAAGGCAAGAGTTTACTGAGGAATTGGTCTTATAAAAGCAACTGTCCTCTCAGGAAAGCTGTGCAAAACTGAATGAAGAGAGGCATTAAAAGCAGAAAGTTGAAAATGATGTTTTTAGATGTGTTGTTTCTTCCATAAAGTATAAGAGGAAAACTAAGAGCAAAAAAAATGTATAAACAATACCAAAGTTTTATTAAAGGTGGGAAAAGAAACAGGCTCTCTAGCATGAGTTTGGATCAAGTAAAAGTAGGAAAAGAAGCACACCCTACAGTGTAAGGATGAGCCACCATGCAAGAGAGAACACAGTAATCAATGCATGAAAGTCTTATTTTGCAAAGAATGTCTTTGGACATCTTGAATAATATCTCAGAGGAGTGGTAGCACCAATCTTACAGGGATACAGGAGAAACATTTTAGGAAAAAGCCAAATGTGGAGGACATAATTATGTAAGAATAGGCATCTATACCTAACCTAGGGACCAGAATATGAATTGATCACTACATGGATGCTGAATGTTGGTAAATGCAAAACCATAGCCATGTCATTAAAAAGGATAACTTGGAGGAGTAGACTCAAGATAGTGGCCAACTATGTGCACATAACAAGTAAACATGAATTTATTATAGAGGCTCAACTGGCCTTTTATCCAAGAAAGCAGGTAATTTGCTAAATTGGGTAATTTGCAGTTTTGCTGCCTTTATATTTTTAAAAATCCAATTATAATGTATATGGTACATGGGTGAGATTGTTTTTAATATTTAAAATAAGATAGTTGCATACTACCTGATAACTATCAGATTTATTTACAAAGCCAGGAATCCAGTTCTCCTAATATTTGTTTCTGTCCCCAAAACTGCAAGACACAAAATTGATTTCTAGACTTTTTCACTTCCAGGCAAGGGAAGTAGCCCAGGAGAAGCTACTAAACTAATTGTTTTCCTTCTCATTTGTATCTGTTGTATCAGATGTACTCACAGTTATTGACTAAAATAAGGCTGAAAACTAGGTGAGTTAGTAGTCCCAGTAGTAGAGAGGCTGCGGCATGCAAATTATATGAGCATGTGAGTTCAAGCCTGGCCAACATAGTGAGAATTTGTTCCCAAATCAATTCATAAAACTGGGATGGTACTGACAGAAAAAAGCCTGATGATCAGTGAAACAAATTGGAAGATAAAGAAACACTCAGTCACCTTAACTTTGACAAAGGGGCCAACGATTTTCAAAGGAATAAAGATACACTCACTAATAAATTGCACTGGAAAAACTGGATTTCTACATGCTGAAGACTTAAATTAGACCTACGTCTATCACCATCCAATAAACTAAAGTCAAAATGGGCCAAAGATCTTAATATGATAACAGAAAAACTAAATCTACTGAAAGATAAAATAGGTATAAATCTTCAAGACATAAGTTTAGGCAGAGATTTCATGAAAAAACTCATATTGCATGGGAAATAAAGAATCAACAACTAGTATCTTATACTATTAAAATGCTCCTGCACAACAAAAGAAATCACAGAGTGAGAGAAAACCCACAGAATGACAACTAATTTCAGTCAATTTTCCCTCAAAGGAATTCTCTCTAGACCATAAAAGAATTGAAAAAAATTTCAGAGACCCAAAATTCAAAGACCCAATCCAAAAATGGGATTCTGAGATAAATAAGCATGTCTCAGATGAAGAAATACAAATGGCAAATAAATATATGACAAAATATTCAACATCATTGGTTATTTGATAGATGCAAATTAAACAACACTGAAATTCCGCCTCACACCAGAACAATGGCTATCATCGAAAAATCAACCAATACCAAAAGCTGGAGGAGCTGTGGGGGAAAAGGAACCCTTCTCCATTGTTGGAGGAAGTGTAGACATGTGCAACCACTGTGAATATCAGTGTGGAGATCCCTCAAAAACAAACAAAACTAGGCATAATGGTCCCATTCAATCCAGCTATTCCACTTCTAAGTATATTCACAGAAGTACTGAAAAACATAGATATAAGTGCACCCATTATTACAGCAGCACAATTTGTAATTGCAAAATCTTGCAAACAAATGACCATCAATCAAGGAATGGATTAATAAAAAGGTGGTCCTTTTATAGAATGGAGTACTTTCAGCCATAAAAATGGATAAACTTGAACCTACTATAAGTTAAAAGATGCAACTTGTGATCATACTTATAGGTGAATTAAATCAGAATCATATTTGTAAGCATGATACTATCTAGCTGGTGTAACAAACTGAAAGAGTAAATAAGATCCAAAGTGTACAATAGATATTGTGAAATGGGAAGAAATTGTTCAAAAGGAAAGAAGAACTCACATGTGGGAAAAGGAGAAGGAAAAAAGAAAGAAAAAATAAATCATAGTTATGCTACTAGTTTCTCTTAGTTTTTTGAAAAGAAATGCTTTTGCTGATTTTGTTTGGAAAATTTTTTATACTCATATATTTTTCTCTGAGTAAATAGTTTGATGATAACAATACATAGTGTATTAACAATTGTCATTCTCCTATTTTGCGTTTCAATAGTTTTATTTTTTCCATAAAATAAAAAAAGGAAAAGAGAACTCAAAGTTTTACTCTGTTTAATAATCAACATTAATTTATTCATGAGGGCTCAACCCTCATGGCCTGATCACCTTCCAGTGGATCAAGCTTTCAACATTATTGCATTGGGAACTGAGCTTCCAACATATGCTCCTTTGGAGACTTACTTTTAGCACACCAGCATATATATTATCCTGTGGGCATAAAAGCTATCATGTGGGACACTTGAAGTGAATACACCATAGATTAAAGTTAGAAATCTTTTACAACTTCACATGAAAATTCTAGCAAATGGCACCTTTGACATAATATTGCCAATAGGCAAAGGTAGAAAAATAATCACTATTGTAAATGCTCAATATACATCAGAGGAAACTCAAATGTCCTATACCAGATTGTGATTTAGTACTGTAGATGAAGTGTGTATGATTGAAGGTGCTTAAGAAAAAGACACCTCTCTAAGCACATGTGATCCAGAATTAGCTCTTCTTAAATTCACCTCTTCTTTGGAAGATACCACCCTTACCCTCAAAGGAATATTAACTTTTAAAATTTTTTTTATTTAAAGAGAAAAAAAAGCATGAAAAAGGTAGAAATATTACAGAATTTCAACAAAAAAGATAATAAACAGTAACAAATCACTAGTTGATAAATTATATATTGTTCTTTTAGAAATAGTTACTCAAGTTACAAAACTAAAGCACACAAGGGGACACTCAAGCAGTGAGAGTGCAAACAGACCTGTTCAAAAATCCAAAAAGAAACTAGAAATATGGATATCAATCCCACACACCTAAACATACATGCAGCTATATCATTTATAGCGCTTCCTATTTCCTCTTTTTTTACAATACCAATTATACACTTTTAAAATTTTATTTAAAGAGAAGAAAAAAAAGCAAAACAGAAAAAAGGGTAGCACCAATACAGAATTCTAAGAGAAAGAAAGAAAAAGGAAAATGAGAAAAAGCCCCACTAAGAAATCAGTAATTTATAAATTACATACTGTCATCCTGGATGTAGTTGTTCAAGTTACAAAGTTAAAGGGTACATAGTAAACATTCAAACAGTCAGAATACAAACAGTTCTGCTCAAAGATCCAACAAAGATTCAGCAATATGGCATCTATTTTACACACTCAAACATACATGCACTTATGTCCCTTAGAGCACTTTCTTTTCCTCTCTTTCTACAATGGCATTTACACATATTGGTTTTATTACACTTGTAGTTCTTATTTACCTTTTGCACTAGAGACACAATATGATATTTATAAATATGATTCTTATTTATTTCACTAATGAGGATAGTCTCAAGTTGTCTCTATTTACCTATGAAGGCCTAAGAATCATCAGTTTTATAGCTGAGTAGTATTCCATTGTATAAAAATGCCACAACATTTTCATCCACTCTGCAGTTGCTAGGCATCTTGGTTGTATCCAGGATTTAGCTTTCAAAAATTGTGCAGCTATGAACATGGGTGCACATATATCACTGTGATATGAACTTTTCAGTTCTTTGGGGAAAATACCCAGGAGAGGAATAGCTGGATTGAATGGGGCTTCCAATCCTAGTCTTCTGAGAATTCTCCATATGGATTTCCATAATGGTTGCACCAGTCTACATTCCCATCAACAGTGGAGCAGTGTTCCTTTTTCCCTGCAGCCTCGCCAACATTTGTTACCAGTTGATTTCTTGATGGCAGCTATTTTTTCCGGAATAAGGTGAAATCTAAATGCTGTTTTAATTTGCATTTCACGAATGACCAGTGATGGTGAACATTTCATCATGTATTTATTTGCGATTTGTATTTCTTCCTCTGATAACTGTGTGTTCATCTCAGATGTCCATTTTTGGAGAGGGTCTTTGAATTTGGGGGGCTTGGTGTTTTTCAGTTCTTTAGATGTTCTGGACACAAGCCCTTTGTCTGAGGGGTTGCTGGTTAAAATTCTTTCCCACTCTGTTGGTTTTCTTTTCACTCTGTTGGGGATTTCCTTTGAAGTGCAGAAACTTTTCAATAATTTGAGATCCCAGTTGTTGATTCTTTGAAGTGTTTCCTGTGCAGTTTGCATTTTGTTCATGAATTCTCTGCCTACTCCTATGTCACCAAGAATTCTACCTACCTTGTCTTCCAGTACATTTGGTGTTTCTGTTGCAATATTTAGGTCTTTGATCCATTTAGACTTTAGTTTTGTGCATGGTGATATTCATGGATCTAGTTTCAGTCTTCGGCATGTAGAGAGCCAATTTTTCCAACACCATTTATTAAAGAGACTATCCTTCCAGTGGACATATTTAGCCCCTTTGTCAAATATCAGGTGGCTGAGTGTGTTTGTAGTTGTGCTTGCATATTCTAATCTGTTCCTTTGATCCTCAGGTCTATTTCTTTGCCAGTACAAAGCTGATTTTATCACTGTGGCTTTATAGTACTGTTGCAAGTCAGGAATTGAGATGCCTCCTGCCTTGCTTCTGTTGCCTAGAATTGCCTTTGCTATTCTAGGTTTCTTCTGTTTCCAAATGAATTTTAGGAGTTCTTTCTCTACATCTGTGAGGTATGTCAATGGTATTTTGATTGAGATTGAGATAAATCTGTATAACAGTTTTAGGAGTATGACCATTTTCACAATGTTGGTTCTTCCTAATCAAGAGCAAGGAATGTCCTTCCATTTTCTAATATCCTCTTCAATCTCCTTTTTCAGCATAGTATAATTTTCAACATATAGATCTTTTACATTTTCAGTTAGGTTGATTCATAGGTATTTCATTTTTTTAGATGTTATTGAAAGGGGCGATATTTCCATAATTTCTCTTTCAGTGAGTTCTTTGTTTGTGTACAGGAATGCTACTGATTTTTGTGCATTGACTTTGTATCCAGTTACCCTGCTGAACTTGTTTATTACCTCTAGTGGTCTTTTAATGGAGTTTTTTGGGTCTTCTATATAGGGTATCATGTCATCTGCAAATAGTGATAATTTAACTTCTTCCTTTCCTATCTTTACTCCTTTTATTTCTCTGTTTGTCAGATTTCCCTGGCTACTGTTTCCAGAACTATTTTGAAAAGGAGTGGTGATAGTGGACATCCTTGTCTTGTTCCTGATTTTAAAGTGAAAGCTTTCAGTTTTTGTCCATTTAGTATAATGTTGGCTGTTGGTTTGTCATAGATGGCCTTTATAAGGTTGAGGTAGATGCCGTGTATTCTGAGTTTCTGAAGGGTTTTTATCATGAACATATGTTGGACTTTGTCAAAAGCTTTTTCTGCATCTACTGAGATGACCATGAGGTTTTTGTTTTTGGCTTCGTTGATGTGGTGTATTATATTTATTGATTTAGGTGCGTTAAACCATCCCTGTGTTCCTGGAATGAACCCCACTTGGTCATGATGTATAATCTTCTTGATGATTTACTGCATTCTATTTGCCAGTATTTTGTTGAGAATCTTCGCATCAATGTTCATTAGTGAGAATGGCCTATAGTTCTCTGTTTAGGTTGCATCTTTCTCTGGTTTTGGTATCAGAGTAATACTTGCCTCCAGGAATGATTTAGGGAGGATTGCTTTCTTCTCAATTTCATTGAAGAGATTAAGGAGTACTGGCATCAAATCTTCACTAAATGTGTTGTAGAATTCAGCTGTGAATACATCAGGACTTGGGCTTTTCTTTGTTGGCAAGTTTTTAATTACATTTTCAATTTCAATAGCTGATATTGGGTTGTTCAAAATAGCTATATCTTCTTGGTTGATCTTTGGTAATTCATATGTTTCTAGAAATCTGTCTATTTCCTCTGTGTTTTCCACTCTATGTGAGTAAAGATTTTCAAAGTAGTATTCATGATCTTTTGAATTTCCATGGGATCTGTATTAATTTCTCCCTTTTCAGTTCTTATTGCATGAATTTGGGTTTTTTTCTTTCTTTCTCTTGATAAGGTTAGTTAGTGGTTTGTCAATTTTGTTTATTCTCTCTAAAACCAGCTTTTCGATTCAATAATTCTTTGCATTGATTTTTATTTTCAATTGCATTGATTTCTGCTCTAATCTTTACAATTTCCTCTCTTCTATGAGTTTTGGGTTTAGCTTGCTCTCCTTTTTCTAAAAGCTTGAGATGGAGCATTAGGTTGTTTATTTGTGCTCGTTCTGTTTTCTTGATATGACAATTTATTGCTATATATTTCCCTCTTAAGACTGCTTTCATTGCACCCCACAGATTACAGTATGTTGTTTCCATATTTTCATTGAACTTTAGGTATTGTTTTATTTCTTCTTTAATTTTCTCTGTAGCCCACTGGTTGTTCAAAAGGCTGTTATTTTATTTCCATGTATTTATGCAAGTTTTACAATTTATTTTGCCATTAACTTCCAATTTCATTATGCTATGGTCAGATATTAAGCATGGTATGATTTCAATACCTTTGCATTTACTTAAGAATGTTTTATGGGATAATATATGATCTATTTTGGAGAATGTCCCACGTGCAGCTGAGAAGAATGTGTATTCTGATGTGGTTGGGTGGAACACTCTGTAAATGTCTACTAAGTTCAATTGCTCACAGGTATGATTCATTTCTGTTATTTCTTTGCTGACTTTTTGTCTAGTTGATCTATCTCTGTGAGAATGGGCTGTTAAGGTCTCCTGTTATAATTGTGTTCTTGTGTATTTGGTTTTTCATGTCCATTAGTATCTGTCTTATATAGTTGGATGTTCCTGCATTTGGTGCATATATATTCATAATTGTTTGTTTTTCCTCTTGAATTTTTCCATTAACAAGTATGTAGTGAACTTCTCTGTCTCTTTTAATCATTTTAGGTTTGAAGTTCATGTTGTCTGCAAATAGAATAGCTACCCCTGCTTTTTTCTGGGTTCCTGTTGAATGGAATACTGTTTTCCATCCTTTGACTTTTAATCTATGAGTTTCCTTTTGGGTCAGATGTGTTTCTTATATACAGCATATTGTGGGATCCTGTTTCTTGATCCATTCTGTCAATCTATTTCTTTTTATAGGTGAATTGAGGCCATTTATATTCATGTATATCACTTATGTTTACTGGCTTGATGTTGCCATATTATGTTCTACTTGTTTTTTTCTGCTTTTCCTCTTATTTAATTGCTTATCCTACCTGGTGTTTTCTTTCTGTTATTGTTTTGGGGATTGTGGTCAGTTTTATCTCTTTCTAGTATGTCTTTTAGTACTCTTTCTAGGGTTGATTTGGTGGACATGAATTTCTTCAGTTGTTCTTTGTCATGGAAGTATCTTGTGTCTCCATTAAATTTGAATGAAAGTTTTGCTGGGTACATCCGTCTGGGTTGAAGGTTGTTTTCTTTCAGGGCTTGAAATACCTCACTCAAAGCTCTTCTTGACTTGAGGGTTTGTGCTGAAAAGTCTGCCATGATTCTAATGGGCTTTGCTTGATAGATGAGTTGTGTCTTTTCTCTGACAGCTTTTAGTATTCTGTTTTTATGCTGTATGTCTGAGATCTTGATTATTATATGCTGGGTGTGGATTTATGTTGATGGTGACTGTTTGGCATTCTATATGCCTCACTTATCTGCATGTCAGATTCTTTCCCCATGTTTGGGAAATTTTCTGCTATTATTTATGTAAATACTTTACATATGTCATTTGCCTGGACTCCTGTATCTTTGCTAATGTCCATTATTCTTATATTGTTGCTCTTGGCATTATCATGAAGCTTCTGGATTGTCATTTCATGTTGCATTGTTATTTTTAAAAGTTCTGTCCTTTCCTGATAACTTATTGTGATCCTGTCCTCAAGGTCCAAAATCCTATCCTCAGCTTCCTTTAGTCATTTTGCACGCTTTCAATAAATTTTTTTGTTTCTTGGATGTCTCTTTGAGTTTGTTTCATGAATTCTGCTTATTTCTATATTGTTTATTCAAGGTTTCAATCAGTTTCCCATGCTCATGTACTTTTTTCTCTAGTTCTTATTTAGCTGCATTCAACAACTCCTTTAATAAAGTTGTTATTTCATCTTTACATGGAAGAGTACTTCTAATTTGATTTCCTCTATAGCCTGTTGCAGTTGTTTTTTGATTTCACTGGCTGTCTTTTCAATGATTCCTGGTCTGTTACTTTTGGAATCCTCTATTTCAGTGTCTCCTATACTTACTTCTGGTGAACTATATGTTTGAGACTGTGTTTTGCTTTTTTCATTTTGTCATTCTCACTCTGCCTGACATTTTCTATGTGTAGGAGGGGATCACACACTCTTTTCAGACACACCAAAGTCTTACAGTTAGTTGGAGGGGGCTTTACTACTGGCCCTATTTATCCCCTGTACACCTCTATTTTAGGGGTATATTCACCACACTGATACAGTTCATCCACTGTAGTCCAAAGTTCGCCACCTGGGTCCAAAGTCCCAAATTTTTTCACACTAACTGGAGCCTGCTGAGATCTTCTGATGTTCCAGGTGGAGGGTGGGCCCAGCTGAAGCAGTCCAGGGCAGTTTTCAGTCTTGGGCAGGCCTCCTCTATATTCCTATTGTCAGGTGGGCCCATGGTGGAGATTCCAGGCAGCCTACACCTGAGATTGGCTTCTGTTAAGTTCCTGGTGGCAGGGCAGGCCCACAGGGGAGGTTCCAGGCAGCTTACCCCTGATGCAGGCTTTTGCTAAGTTCTGGGTGGCATGGAAGGCCCAAGGTGGAGGTTCTGGGCAGCTTATGCCTGATGCAATCTTCTGCTAAGTTCCCGGTGGCAGGGTCCCATGGGGTCGATTCCAGGCAGCTTACCCCTGATGCATTAACTTTTATATCAGAGGCACTTGAGTTCTATTTTCTGTTCAGACAGATTTATTAAATACACTTAGTTTGGGTTTTGTCAATTTGAAAGTGAAAGTTATAGTGACACATACGTTAAATGGTTGTATATTAATGCGATTCTATTAGTGAACATGAACTCTTAGCATATGTCCTGAAATATAGTAGTTATGCAGTTCTTTTCATCCCCATTTACTAAAGGAAAAACTTGAACCAGGCAGTCAATTGGTGTTGGGAGCTGGTGAAGCTGAAAATTGACCACAAGTGCAAGGCTGGGACTTGGCTTTCCCAAGACCAAAGAATGCCCAGGGAAAGCCATGTGAAGAAGCCACTTCTGCCCAATGGCCACCTAGCCCCAAGACCATCTGAAAAGTGGGGTTGCTAGGACAACAGTGTATCACGTGACATTAAGTTACCAAAATGTATAAATAAATGTCCCTGCAGTGAGGGGCTAGTTCCTTTCCTCCCATCCAATGAGTAAGAGCTCCATCTGACCCCAGCTTTGTGTCTTCTTTATTTTCATCCTCTCATGGTCCTTCACTCAAGGAACCTCAGGTGCTACATGGGTAATGACATATGGCACATAAACAGGGACAGAGTAAGAGATAGATGGTGAGGGAACACTTCTCATTTGCATGCAACTAGGGGGAGAAGTGCATTGATGTAGATCAATATTCATCATTTGATTGTACTGATATTGGCTTCATCAGGTGTAAAGATTGGGACATTGAAATAAAACCTTATGCTCTCAGGCCATGATTATAAACAGGCTGTGAGAAAGACCTTTTCCAAAAGAAATAAAGAAGATGTATTGATTTCATTAATTGTATAATTATGGGACAAACAAATTTTAAAGAAACACTGATGTATATAGGAATGTCTGTTGTATGCTTGATTCTAATATTTACATTTCTTTTGTGGATTTTGATTACAAAGTAACTTAATGATTATAAGGTTGTTGAAATAGCCACAAGGAAATTGGCTATATTATAAAATATTATAAAATCAAGCAATATTATAAAATCAAGCTTAGAGCAATAAAAAGATGGCAGAATAATAAAAACTGATATATTTTAAGCCCTCTGTCTTTATTCAATTAGAAAAAAAGAAGTGATGGGGGATAACTCTTACCCACAAGAGGAGAGCTTTGCTGTGAATTGTATTTTTACAGTGTCTGATGGCCTTAACTTTACTACAAGAGTGATTTCCATCTTTTCCGTTCAAAAAAATCTTGCTACATTACCAGCTACCACCATCTATGGCCCTGCTGCCCCATTTGCCTTGGGTTATGTAAAGCCCCTAACACAGCAAATAATGGCCCCAGGTGCTAATAAAAGAATAGCTAAAGAGTGTTTAAATTTGGGGTTATTTGTTGTAGGTAGGAAAATTTTTGAATTGTGCACAGATCAGACCTTTTGCAATGCTGCTCAGAACTTAGCTAGTACAAAATATACAATAATCTGAGAGGGAGCCTTTGCTGCTACAGACATTCAATTTGCTTTTGAGATACAAATATTTGATCAACCTAGAATTACAGACACAAGGGCATGGAGGGAACTTCTTTCACCAGATGAAACATTCGTTGATTTCACTTCTAGTCGTGGGGGGTGGGAAATAAACTACTTCAGGATTTTACAGTTTGCTTATTATAAGATAGTAAGAAAATTATATATGAAATAGTTAACAAGTTAACAGTTAAACTATGGGCTTTTAAAAACGCAAATAAAAGGTGTAAGGCATTGATAACTTCCCTGGTGTTGCCTGACCTGGCTTGGGTTGGTAAGGCAGGACCTGCAACATGAAGTTGACTTTTGCAGCCCTGCCTCCTATATGCTGTGAAATAAAATCTACTTGGACATGCCAAGCCTTTTAATGGCTGACCCACTGGTGGTGCCACAGCACTCAACCTTGGGCTGGGAAAGTGAGACATGGCTAAAAAAAAGTGGGACATGGCCATGGCCCACGTGAGCCACCCAGGGTTTTCCCATCAAATGTGCATGAGCTTTATGCATTGAAAGTTTAAATGGCAACAGCTCTGCCTGTGCTGGAACTCCCAAAAGAAATAGGGCCTCCATGCCAGAGCCAAAACTCAGCTGGTACACACAGTTCATGGGTCAACTGGCAGAGACAGGAGCAATATGCATCCCCAAAGCAGCGCAGGATTTCCCCACCTCATGCCTGCACAGGAGTTCCATGCCTGCCACCTTGAGGCAGAGACATGGGAGCCACAGCCCAAGTTGGAAATGAACAGACAGCAGCCCAGAGACCTAAATGACTATATAAAGAATGCAATTTTTCTCTGGTAAGGCTCTTACCAAAATAATTCTCTATAATCCTCAAATCAAAAAAAATTTAGAGGAATGTCACTCCACCCTCGTACCTTATGCCCACACTGTTGTACATTTCCTGTTCGACCTGCTGGGCCTGAGGAACAAACTGCCACCCTCGGACCTTGCACTTGCACCACCGTCCATTCCCTGCATGACCCCCTGGCCCGAAAGAACACCATGCTTTTAGCCCACTGTCTTCGGTGAACTTCCCGATCTCCAGCACCAAGTGCTGCTGTTGATGTTTTGCTCCCAATCCCCCTCCCAGAACATTGAACTACAATGGATTAACTGTGCTGGGTTGATGGGAGACTCAGTAATCCCTCACCCAAACAGAGGATCTCAGCAGACTCCAATCACTGTGGTGAGTTTGCTGCTAAAACAGAGGTCTTCAGAGGATACATAGTTGTAGTGAAGCTCTCTCCAGCTGTAAGACCTTGGAGAGCTTGGCAAGGGTGTAGGAGCCTCCTTACTCCAGACAGAGAACATCAGGCAGGTTGAGGAGTGTGCCAATATGGGGTCCTCCAACTTGGAGAAAATTAAAGTTATGAGACACCCAGTGACACAGTAGTGTCACAGCTGGGACAATCACTATAGACAGGGAGATCTGGTGACCTGTAATAACATGAAGACATAGCAACAGCAGGAAGTAAGGGTTGACTTACATCGATACTCCTAAGCTACATAGCCCAGGAAGAATAAAGGACTCACCCAACAGGATCCACAGGAGAAATTCGGGTGTCTGGAACTCCTCTTCTGTGTGGTATTCAATAATAAGACAAACAACAACCTCACAGTAGGATCCTAAGATACATACTACCTACACATGTGACTACTGGGATTGAAAAACCAAATACTAGCCCAAAAGGTGAAATTGACAAAACAAAAAAGCAAAGTGCAATCTCAAACATCTAGTCAATCAGGGGTAAGAACAGGTGACAGTCAAATAGAGGACTTCAGTCATACACCAGAAATCTCTGAAAAGATAGCAAATGAAATAAATAAACCAATCCATGAAGCTATAGAGGAAATCAAATTAGAAATAATTTTTCATATAAAGACAGAAATAATAACCTTAGTAAACGAGTTGCTCAGCATAACTAGAAAAGAAGTAGATAAAAAAATACAGAAGCATGAGAAACTGATTGAAACCTTGAATGAATAATATAGAAAAAAGGCAGAATCCATGAAACAAATTCAAAGAGTAATCCAAGAAACAAAAAATTCTATTGAAACCCAGCAAAACAATTTAAATGAAGCTGAGGATAGAATTTTGGACCTTGAGCACAAGATAGAAGCTAGCAATCATGAAAATATAAAACTTTTAAAAACAACAAAACAGCATAAAATGACAATCCATCAGATTCAAGATGATACCAAGAGAAATAATATAAGACTAAAAGGCAACAAAGAAGATGCAGGAATCAATGCAAATGAGAACAGCAAATTATTCACAGAAGTAATAGTAAAAAATTCCCAATCACAGGGAAAAATCTCATATGCAAATAAGTGAGGCATATAGAATGCCAAACAATCACAATGAACATAAATCTAAAATCAAACATATAATAATTAAGATCCCATACATACAACACAAAAACAGAATACTAAAATCTGTTAGAGAAAAGACACAACTCACCTATGAAGGAAATCTCATAAGAATCACAGCAGACTTCTCAGGAGAAACTTTCAAGTTAAGATAAGCTTGGAGTGAAATATTTGAATCCCTAAAAGAAAACAACTTTCATCCCAGACTGATGTACCCAGCTAAACTGTCTTTCAGATTTAATGGAGAAACAAGATACTTCCATGACAAAGAACAACGGAAGAAATTCATGTGCACTGAACCAACCCTAGAAAGAGTACTGAATGACATACTACATAGAAACTAAAATGACTACAATCTCCAGAACAAAAACAGAAAGAAAACACCAGACAGGGAAAGCAATTAAACAAGGTAGAAAAGCAGAAAACAACAAAGGAGACATAATATGACAAAATTGAGCTGGTACATATCAGTTATATCCATAAATGTAAATGGCCTCAATTCACCTATCAAAAGAAACAGAGTGACACAATGGATCAAGAAACAGGATCTCACAATATGTTGTATACAAGAAACAAGTCTGACTCGAAGGGAAACCCATAGATTAAAAGTCAAAGAGTAGAAAACAATATTCCATGCAACAGGACCCCCAAAAAGTAGGAATAAGTATTCTGTTTGCAGAAAAAGTGAACTTCAAACCTAAAATGATTAAAGTAGATAAATAATGCCATTACATACTTGTTAGTAGAAAACTTCAAGAGGAAGAACTAATAATTATAAATATATATGCTCCAATACAGGAGCAGCCAACTATGTAAGACAAATACTAATGGACATGAAAAACAAAATACACAAGAACACAATTATAATAGGGGATCTTAACACCCCACTGTCACAGAGAGAGAAATCAACTAGACAAAAAGCCATCAAGGAAATAATAGAGCTGAATCATATCTGTGAGCAAATGAATTTAGCAGATGTTTACAGAGTGTTCCATGAACCACATCAGAATGTATATTCTTCTCAACTGAACATGGGACATTCTCCAAAATAGACCATATATTAACCCAGAAAATATTCTTAAGTAAATGAAAAGGGATTGAAATTATCCAATGCAAAATATCTTACAATAGCACATTGAAATTGGAAATCAATGGCAAAATAAATTACAAAACCTGCATAAATACATGTAAATTAAAGAACAATCTTCTGAACAACCAGTGGGTTACAGGTGAAATTAAAGAAGAAACCAAATATCTACAATTCAAAGAAAATGCAGACACAACATACCATAACTTGAGGGATGCAATGAAATCAGTCCTAAGAGGGAAACATGCTGTAATAAATTGTCACATTAAGAAAATGGAATGAGAACAGATAAACAACTTAATGCTATACCTCAAGCTTCTAGAAAAGGAAGAGCAAGTCAAACCCAAAGCTCACAGAAGAGAGGAAATGGTAAAGATCAGAGCATTACTTAATGCAATTGAAAGTTAAAAAAATAATTAATGAATCAAAGAGCTGGTTTTTTGTGAGAATAAAAAAATTGATAAACCCCTAGCCAACCTTATCAAAAAAAGGAAAGAAAACACTCAAATTCATGCAATAAGGACTGAAAAGAGAAAATCACTACACATCGCATAGAAACTCAGAAGATCATGGACACCTACTTTGAAAATTGCTACTCACATAGAGTGGAAAAGACAGAGGAAATGGACAGATTTCTAGAAACATATGAATTACCAAGGCTCAATCAAGAAGATATAACAATTTTTAATGACACAATATCAGCTACCAAAATTGAAAACATAATTAAAAACTTACCAACAAAGCAAAGCCCAAGTCCTGATGGATTCATGGCTGAATGCTATAAGAAATTTAGAGAAGATTTGATGCCAAAACTCCTTAAACTCCTCTATGAAAATGAAAATGAAAAAGAAGCAATCTTCCCTAATTTCTTCCTGGAGGCAAGTATCACTTTGATACCTAAACCAGAGAAAGACCAAACCAAAAAGGAGAACTATAGGCCAATCTCACTGATGAACATTGATGCAAAGATTCTCAACAAAATACTGGCAAATAGAATGCAGAAAATCATAAAGATTATACATCACAACAACGTGGGATTTATTCCAGGAATTCTGGGATGGTTTAACATCTGCAAATCAATAAATGTAATACAACACACCAACAGAACCAAAAATAATAATTATGGCCCAGCTTTCTGAACAACCATAGGAGGCACGGGAGATCCCAGTGTCCTTAATAGGCCATGCCTAACCATCTCCTTTGAGCTCCTGGAGCTGAGGGCGTATAAGGAGATTTCCACCACACTTGCACTCACTTGGGGAGAGCTTTGGATTACTGCTCCCACTGGTTAGGACCTTGTGAAGCTTCCTGGAACACCTTTGGAGGCAAGGGATGTCCCGCGAGCCTGACAGGGCCACGCCTAACCACCTCCATTGAGCCCAAGGATCTGAGGACTCAAAAAGGGAGTTCCAGAGCAGGTGCACTTGGGGGAGCTTTGGACCATTGCTCCCAGCAGTTAGGACTCTGCCCAGCATCTTAGAACACCTGAGCATGCAGGGGAGATCCCTGTATGCCTGGCTGGGCAACAATGAGCAGCACCCAATCAGTCCTGGAGAGATGTGTGTGCAAGAGGTCATTCCCAGCACACCCACAGGAAGTTTTGGAATATTGCTTGAAACTCAGAAATACAGGAAAATGACAAAATGAAAGACCAAAATGCAATCTAAAACCTCCAGTCAATTCCAAACAAGCCTAGGAACCATGTACATAAAAGAAAATATAAACCATACACCTGAAATGCCTGAAATGATATCAACTGAAATAGAAAAACAAATCCAGAAAGCTATAAAATAACTCAAATCATAAATAATCTCTCAAGTAAAAGAAAAAAATGATAAATGTAATGAAAGATATGTGAAACCCATCTAAAGAAGACATAGTTAAAAAATTAGAGGAACAATGCAAAAACATGGAAACCCTGAATGAACAATATAAGAAACACATAGAATGCAGGAAGCAGCAAAGAGATATACAGGAAATCAAAAATTCCATTCACAGTTGGAAAAACCATCTCAATGAAAGTGAATAAAGAATTTCAGACCTCAAAGACAACATAGCAGCTAGTAAACAAGAATGGAACAATCTTTTAAAAATAACAAGGAATCAAGAAACAACAATTCAATAGCTGCAAGACAATGCAAAGTAAAACATCATAAGATTGGTAGGGATAAATTAAAAAGAAGGTGACAACACAAATGATATCAAGAGGTTATTTACAGAAGTAATAGCTGATAATTTCCCAAACTTGAGAATGGAAACTGACATATGGATCAGTGAATCATAAAAAAATTCCAAATAGCCATAACCAAAATAAAACTACACCCAGACATATAATAATCAACATCCTAGAAATCTAACATAAGAACAGAATATTAAAAGCTGTTAGAGAAAAGAGACAGATCACTTATAAAGGAAAACCTATCAGAATCACAGCAGACTTCTCAAAACAAACAATAAAGTCCAGAAGGGCATGGAGTGAAGTATTCAGGATTCAAAAGGAAAACCACTTCCAAACCAGACAGGTGTACCATGAATAACTGTCCTTCAAGATGGATGGAGAAATAAGATACTTCCACAACAAATAAGACCTGAAGAATTTCATGCTCACCAAACCAACCCTGCAAAGAATACTGAAAGTCATTCTAGATAAACATAGGAAAAAACCACTAAGCACGGCAGACAATTAAACAGAGTGGAACGATAAAGAAGCAACAGAAAGATAGCATGTCAAAAATAAACCAATATGTATCAGTTATAACCATTAATGTAAATGGCCTCAGTTTACCAATTAAAAGAAACAAACTGGCATAATGGATCAAGAAACAACATCCAAACATATGTTGTCTACAAGAAATCAATCTAACCCAAAGAGAAATTCATAGATGGAAAGTCAAAGGATGGAAAAGAGTACTTCATACAACGGGAACCCCAAAAAAGCAGGGGAAGATATTCTGTTTGCAGACAATGTGAACTTCAAACCAAGAATGATCCAAAGAGATAAAGATGGTCACTACATACTAGTTAGGGGTAAACTTCAAGAAGAAGAGATAACAATCTTAAATATATATGCACCAAATTTGGGAGCACACAGCTATACATAACAAGTATTGACAGAAATAAAAAATCAAATAAGCAATAATATAATTATAACAAGAAATCTTAACTTGCCATTGACACAAAGGGAGGGACAGATCAACCAGACAGAAAATCAGCAATGAAATAACAAAATACAATCACACCTGTGAACAAATGTACTTGTTAGATGTATACAGAGTTTTCTGCCCAACAACATCAGAATATACATTCTTCTCAGCAGTACATGGAACATTGTCTAAAATAGGCCATATACTAGTCCATAGAACATACTTAAGTAAATGCAAAAGAATTGAAATTATCCCGTTCATGTTATCAGATAATAGTGCCATGAAACTAGAAATTAATGATAAAAGAAACTGCAAAAAAACACATAAACACATGGAAATTGAATAATACACTCCTGAGCAATCAGTGGATCACAGAGGAAATTAAAGAAGAAATTAAACAATATACACAAGCAAATGAAAATACAAATACAACTTACCAGAATCTGTCAGATGCAATGAAATCAGTTCTCAGAGGAAAATTAATTGCAGTGAAATTTTACATCAAGAAAACTGAACAAACACAAATAAACAACCTCATGAAACACCTCAAACATCTAGAAAAACAAGAACAAGTCAAGCCCGAAGCCAAAAGAAGGGAGGAAATTATAAAAGTCAGTGCAGAAATCAATGCAGCAGAGACTAAGAAAATAATACAAAGAATCAATGAATCAAAGAGTTGGTTCTTTGAAAGAATAAATAAAATTGATAAGCCCCTAGCCAACCTTATTTAATAAAGAAAAGAATAAACTCAAATTCATGCAATAAGGAATGAAAAGGGTGAAGTCACTATAGACTCTGAAGAAATAGAGAAGATCATCAACAACTATATCAAAACTCTACTCTTACAGGTTCAATAACACAGAAGAGATGGACAGATTCCTAGAAACAGATGAATTACCAAAGCTGGTTCAAGAAGACATAAAACTGCTTAACAACCCAATTTCTATTAATGAAATTGAAAATATAATTAAATCATGACCAACAAAAAAGAGGCAACACCCAGAAGGATTCACAGCAGAATTCTGCAAGAAATTAAAAAAAAGACTTAATGCTGACACTCTTGAAAACCTTTAATGAAACTGAAAGGGAAGAAATTATTCATAACTTATTCCTGGAAGCAAATATTACTATTGTACCAAAATTTGAGAAAGACCCAACTAAAAAAGAAAACTACAGGCCAATCTTCCTAAGGAACGTAGAGGCAAAAATTCTCAATAAAATATTGGCAAACAGAATACAGGAATTCATCAAAAAGATTATACACCACGATCAAGTGGGATTAATCCCAGGAATGCAGGGATGGTTCAACATACATAAATCAATTAATGTAATCCACCATATCACTAGTGCCAAAAATAAGAATCACATGATCATTTCTATAGATGCAGAAAAAGCTTTTGATAGGGTCCAACACTCATTCATGATATAACCTACAGAGAATTGGAATAGATGATCTTTACCACAATATTATAAAGGCCATCTATGACAAACCAACAGCCAGCATCATATTAAATGGCTAAAAACTAAAATCTTGTACCCCAACATCAGGCACAAGACAAAAATGTCCATTATCACCATTCCTATTCAACAAAGTGCTGGAAATACTAACTAGAGCAAAGAGAGAGAAATAAATAGAGGAAGGATAGGAAAAGAAGAAGTTAAATTATCATTATTTGCAGATGACATAATACTCTACAAAGAAGACCCCAAAAATTCATTGAAAGACTTGAAGATATGATAAGTTCAGAAATGTAACTGGATACAAATCAACACTCACAAGTCAATGGCATTCTTAAACTCTAACAACAAATTCACTGAGAGAGAAATAAGGGAAGGCACACCCTTCACAATAGCATTCAAAAATGAAATACTTAGGAATCAATCTAATGAAGGAAGTAAAAGTTTTATTCAGGGACAATTGTAACACCCTCAAAAAAGAAATTGAAGAGGACTTCAGAAAATGGAAAGACATTCCTTGTTCATGGATAGTAAGAATAAATATTGTGAAAATGGCCATTCTTTCAAAATTGTTATACAGATTTAATTCAATCCCAATCAAAATACCAATAGCATAGCTCATAGATCTAGAGAAATCACACCTAAAATTCATCTGAAACCAGATGAGACCTAAAATACAAAGGCAATTCTAAGGAACAAAGGCAAGGCAGGAGGTATCACAATCCCTGACTTGAAATTATACTACAAAGCTACTGTAATAAAATCAACATGGTACTGGAATAAAAACAGACCTAAAGATCAACTTCATAGATTAGAATATAAAACTACAACTCCAAATAAACTCAGCTAACTTATTTTTGATAAAGTGGCCAAACACATCCACTGGAAGAAAGATTGTCTCTTTAATAAATGGTGCTGGAAAAATTGGCTCTCCATATGCTGAAAACTAAAACTAAACCCATGCCTATCACCATGTACTAAATTAAAATATAAATGGATCAAATATCTAAATATTAGAACAGAAACACTAAATCTGTTGGAAGACAAAGTAGGTAAAAATCTTGAAGTCATAGGTGTAGCTAGAGAATTCATGAACAAGAATCAAACCACATGGGAAATACTCCCCAGAATCAATAAATGGGATCACATCTTATTAAAGAGTTTCTGCATGTCAAAAGAAATCTCCAGCATAGTGAAAAGAAAATCCACAAACTGGGAAAAAAATCTTAGTGAACTGTCCCTCAAAGACTTCTCTTTAGAACATATAAAGAATTAAAAATATCACACCCCTGAAATTCAAAGACCCAATCCAAATATGGGCATCTGAGATGAATATACAGTTCTCAGATGAAGAAATACTAATGGCAAATAAATACATGAAAAAATGTTTAGTATTATTAGTCCTTAGAGAAATGCAAATTAAAAGCACACTGAGATTCTATCTCATTACAGAAAGAATGGCCAGGATAAAGAAACTACCAACAACAAATGCTGGAGAGGCTGCACAGTAAAAGGAACTCTTCTGCACTTTTGGTGGGAGTGCAGACTGCTGCAACCACGGTGTAGGTCAGTCCAGAGTTTCTTCAAAAAGCTGGGATTGTAAGTCCCATTTAAACCAGGTTATCCACTTCTGGGCATATTCCCAGATGAACTAAAATCATCTTACCACAGTGATATATATGCACCCATGTTTATAGTATCACAATTTGTAATAGCCAGATCTTGGAACCAACCTAAGTGCCCATCAACTGAGAAATGGATAAAAAAATGTTGTGTTATTTTTATACAATGGAATACTACTCAGCTATAAAGAATGATCACATTGAGATATTTATAAATAAATGGATGCAATTTGAGAATATACTCATAAGTGGAATAAATCAAACTCACATGTGTAAATACTGTATAGTCTCCCTAGTGAAAGAAATGGTAAGAGTACATAAGATTTTATGGTAATCATGATTTCCCATTATATTGCTTTTAAGTCTTATGTTTTCATTCATTGGTTGGAATGGTTTGTTCTGTTTGTTTGATTTTATTATGTGTGATGGTATAAACAGCTACTTTAATGAAAACAAGACATTATGGCAGCAATTGTTGATTTAATATCATCTTGCTTTGAAGTCCTACCATGCTTTTGTTCTTCTGTTTCCATTGGTTCTGCCATGTTGTGTCTTATTGGCTTTTAATATGTGTGATAATATAAACAATTTTTTAAGGAAAATGAGATAGTATCTGTTGTTCATTATCAGTTATTTGGTTTTGAATGTCCTGTATTACTTTCATTCTCTTGAATGCTTTTATACTGTTTTGTTATGTTTGATACTAATTGTGTGTGAAAGTATGCTCAACTATTTCAAGAAAAGAGACATTATAGTAGCTACTGTTGATATCCATTTGTCTTGTTGTGAATTGCTGTGTTGCTTGCATTTTTTTGCTCTAATTTGCTTTGTTCTGTTCTGTTTTGTTTTGTTCTCTTTAAAATAAAATAAAATAATTTTTTAAAAAAGACATAAAAATCACATGATCATCTTAATAGATGCAAAAAAAGGTTTTGATAAATTCCAAAATCTGCTCATGATAAAAATCCTACAGAAACTTGTAACACATGGTATCTACCCCAATCTCATAAAGGTCATTGATGATAAACTAACAGCCAACATCATACTAAATGGACAGAAACTGAGAGGTTTCAATCTAAAATCAGGAACAAGACAAGGATTTCAGCTATCACTACTCCTATTCAATATAGTTCTGGAAATATTAGCAGAACAATTAGATGAGAGAAAGGAATAAAGATAGGAAAAGAAGCTAAATTGTTATTTGCTGATGACATGATCCTTTACATAAAAGACCCAAAAAACTCCATTAAAAGACTACTAGAGGTAATAAACTCAACAGCATGGTTGATTACAAAGTCAACATGCAAAAGTCACTAACACTCCTGTACAGAAACAAAAAATTCCCTGAGAGAAAATTATGGAAATAACGCCTTTCACAATAGCATCTCAAAAATTAAATACTTTGCTATCAGCATAACCAACAGTATAAAAGACCTATATGCTGAAAATTATACTCCTCTGAAAAAGATGATTGAAGAGGATATTAGAAAATGGAAAGATATTCCTTGTTCTTGGCTAGGAAGTATTAACATTAAGAAAATGACCATACTCCCAAAATTGTTATACAAATTTAATGCAATCCTAATTAAAATAACATTAACATACATTACAGATTTAGAGAAAATATTCCTAAAATTCATTCGGAAACAGAAGAAACCTAGAATAGCAAAGGCAATTAGGGCAACAAAGGCAAGACAGAGGCTTCTCAATTCCTGACTTGAAACTATAACCTAAAGCCACAGTTATAAAATCAGCATGATACTGCCAAAGAAATAGACCTGAGGATCAATGGGACAGAATAGATGGTGGAAACACAACTACAAAACACTCAGCCACCTGATATTTGACAAAAGTGCTAAACATGTTTGCTAGAATGAGGATAGACTCTTTAGTAAATGGTGTTGGAAAAATTGGCTTTCCAAATGCTGAAGACTGAAACTAAACCTATGCCTATCAACATGCACTAAACTAAAGTCAAAATGGATCAAGGACCTAAATATTAAAATAGAAACACTAAATCAAGGTAGGTAGAAATCTTGGAGACATAGGGATAGGTAGAGAATTCATGAACAAAATGCAAGCCACATGGGAACCAGTTCAGAGGATCAACAACTTGGATCTCATATTACTAAAAATATTTGCACTTCAAAAGAAATTGCTAACAAAGTGAAAAGAAAACCCACATAATGGGAGAGAATTTTTGCCGACAATCCCTCAGACAAGGGACTTATGTCCAGAACATATAAAGAATTGAAAAATATCAAGCCCCCCAAATTCAAGACCCTAACCAAATATGGACACCTGAGATAAACACATATTTCTCATATGAAGATATACAAATGGCAAGTAAATACATGAAGAAATGCTCACTATCACTGGTCATTTGAGAAATCCAAATTAAAACAGCATTGAAATTTCTTCTCACTCAGGAAAGAATGGCTGCCATCAAGAAATAAACTGATAACAAATGCTGGTGAGACTGTGAGAAAAAGGAAAACTTCTTCACTGTTGGTGGGAGTGGAGACTATTTTGGCCACTAAGGAAATCAGTATGGAGATTCCTCAGCAACCTAGGATTGGAAGTCCCATTCAATCCAGCTATTCCTCATAAGTGGAATAATGAGACTCACATTAGCAAATATCACATTGTCTCTGTAGTTTAAAAATTAATAAAGACTGAAAGAGTAATAATATCTGAAATGTATACTAGGTATTGTAAAATTGAAAGGGAAGGAACATGCTCTAAAGGATATAAGTGTATGTATAAATATGTAAGATAGATGACCATACTACTAAATTTTTTTTGTATTATTTAACAGAATGGTTTGTACTATTATTGTTTGAGTGTCTATCCAATTTTTATGCTTTGGTTTTGTAACTTGAACAACCTTTTCTAAAATGACAATATGTAACCTATCAACTAGCTATTTCTGAGTGTTACATTATTTTGAATTCTGAATTAGTCTACCTTTTAATTCTGTTTTGTTTTTTCTTTCTCTCTTTAAATAAATAAAAAGTAAAAATTTTAAAAAATTGTTTAAACATGGTCACAATTTAAATTTCAAAAAAAGGGTGAGTTCACCTTATAATAGTTTTCACTTGACAGTATATACAATTTATTTTTCAATTCTAATAAAGATGAAACTACTACAATGGAAAGATGATACAATCAGATAAAGACTAAAAATGGTCCTTTGGAAGGATCATTATACTGGACAGAAAAAGCACCCAGTCCAGTGCTAATTTGGGATCCACAATATGCTTTTTTTTAAAAAAAAATGCTAAATAGCCTATCTGGGTACCAGAGCATTCTGTCCAGCAGTACTGTGGACTCAAACCCAGAGAAGGAGTTGATTCTACCTCTTGAGAAACTGACGTGCAGCACTATGATAGTGATGCTTCAGAGACCATGCCACAACTGACAAAAAAGAATAAAGCTAAAACCAATCTTAATTGACCCAGAATGCCCAGGAGATGGTAAGCAAAAGAAAAACCAATGGTCTAAATAGTTGAAAAGTGAATATAGAGATAATCAAACTGAAAGTTACATGTATGAAAAGGACACAAAAGTTAGTAGTATTGTTAAGATAAAATAAAAAATACATTAATTATAGATAAGATTTTGTCTTTTCTGAATTCTTTTTATGAGAGATCTCTACTAATGAGCCTACAACAATTCTGACTAGTAAGTTTATAGTTATAAATTCTAAAGTTGTAAGTTATTATAATTAAATTTGGTTAAAAACTCTATTTGAGTGATCTCTGATTATGTCAAATATCTGTGTATCTGTTTGTAGGTTTACAAGTGGTTGTTTGGAGTCAGTTGAGCTTATGATCACTCACACATGTGGAACCAAGAGCACAAATGCCCATACAGGAGCACAAAAAGTGGCATGGAGCACCTGAGAAACACCCTGAGGACATGGGTGCTGGTGGTGAATAGTTGTTCCTGCCCAGAGAACACATCCAGCTAGTTCAGCAAAGATGCATAATACAAGTGTATAAATAGCTTCCAGGGAACTTAAAGAGTTCTTTCAGACACCTGCAAGCTGTGTGCTTGTTTCTGTGCCTATTTCAATCTGTACAGAATTTCTATACATGTTTGTCCATTTGTCTGTTTTGTGAACAGCTATTTTATTTTATTTTATTGTTTAACCCAACAGTTTTTCTTGCTTTTTTCTTTTGTAATTTTGGGTCATATACTCAAAGTTGAATTTCAATCACAGACTTAAAAAACATGCTTGCATCTGGATTCCAGCTAGTCAAAATTATGCCTAAATTGGTTGTGTAAATGTAATGTGTATTGTTGTTTATTATGACTTGAGAACCTCTCATTGTTCATAAATAATTTGTTAAATATGATATTGGGTTATTCATAAGGCATCAAATATTATTATTAAGATAATTAAATAAAAATCCCTTAGGGTGAGGATAGTTTGGACAGGACACCAATTAATGAATAAAAAAACATATACCTGGTAACATTTAACCAATTCTCGTTCACTCATCAAAGGCCCCATTGACCTCCATAGCCTTATGGGACACACCTCAACTAAAGTCATAAAAATATATTATTGTAATATGTTCACATTGGACACCTTCAAAAGATTAAATTTTCTAGGCTATAATAGTTTTTATTTAAAGACTCCCATACCAAGTTTTCATATGGCTATGACAAATGGGTATTTCTAACCTCATGATACATTAAATGTATTCATGCCTCCAGATGTAAAGGTCTCCAAAATGTAAAAGAGGAATTGCTCATAGTGACAAAACTTTGTTGCAAGAAAAAAAAAAGACTTTCATTTCTGATTCAGACCACTGCCTTGAACAAAATTTATGACAAAGGTAATTAAGTTACGTTAAGGCTTCTTATGTATTAGATAGGGACAAATGACCAAAAGGGGGGATTTTATGTAAAAAGTGTAAATTCAAGTGTGTTATGAAATTTCATCCTGATTATGAAGCTATAATATTAGGTATGATTTTGATTTTTAATTTTCTGTGTAAAATATATAATAGTTCATTAACATTCTATCAGTGTTCAAATGTTAAAACATCCATGGTTAGAAAATAATGGTTCTATTTTATGTACTAAATTGCTTGATGTTTAGATAAGATAGTAATATTAAGCCTACTGTCACTACACTGTACTGTTATCAAACTTTTCTTCTGGATGTTCAACAACTGAGGTTTAGAGGCCTAAATTAGAGATATAGGTGAACTAAAAAGATAGCCAGTACTTTGGTTCTTGCCCTCTGAGGTGAATGAAGACCCAGGACATTAGAGGACCTCTGCAGTATCATCCTATACTTGGTGTGTCCCTGGTCTTTTGATCAATGAAGTTGTGAGAGCACAGAGTAAAATGATCACTGGTGTGGGGTGTGCCTAAGGAGAATCACCAAGAGAGAAAAATCTCTCAAGTTTTCATAGAAAACAACTTGGTCAAGCAATGGTCATGACTCATCCAGATGACTGACACTAACAGAAGACCTAAGAGGTGTTATGCATGGTTCCAAGGTAATGCCTGAGGAAACTTATCTGACCTTGATAGATAGCAAGAAACTGATTGTATTTAATATAAGTCTCACCTTAACTTGGTCTTGGACATCCAACAGAAAAATATAACCACAAAATATATCATACAATGCCATAGTAAATTTTAGCTATAAAAGAAGCTCAAATTACAAACACCTTCTGACATTTGCTGGCTACACTAGTAACTGACTACTCTTACAGATTAATGAATTGCACAGGTTTTAAACTGCAGAATTCAGGGACTTAAAATTCTTGGACTATACTTAAAATGCAAGAGGTTCAAAAATAAAAACATCTTCTACATAGTTCTCCAAACACAGCACCTCTAGCTTCAATTAACCACCCATTTGTGAAACAACAAAATGAAAGAGAGGCCTGTATCCAGGCTCCCTGAATGTGCTGGGGGGACCCCCTCTGCTAGGAAGATCACACCCAACCAGAAACCACCACAGCAAGGGAGCAGGGGACCAGAAATGAGGCATTCCGCCCTGCCACCAGGAACTTAGCGGAAGCGTAAGCTGCCTGGGAACCCCCCCTCGTGGGCCTGCCCTACCCCCCAAGGGAAACAGAAGCCTGATGTAGAAGCCTGCATCAGGAGTAAGCTGCATGCAACCTTCCCTGTGGGCCCGCCCTGCCACTGGGTACTTAGCAGAAGGTCACCTCAGGCAAAGGAAGCCTGGAACCTCCCTGGAGGGCCCGCCCTGACACCAGGAACATTGAGGAGGCCCACCCAAGACTGAAAACTGCCCTGGACTGTTTCTGCTGGACCCGCCCTCCCACCTGGAACATCAGAAGAATTCAGCAGGATCCAGTTAGTGTGAAAAAACTTGGAGTTTTGCCGCCAGGCTGCAAACCTTGGACTACAGTGGATTAACTGTATCAGTGTGGTTACTATGCCCCTAAAATAGAGGTGTACAGGTGATAAATAAGGCCAGCAGTAAAACCCCTCCAACTAACTGTAAGGCTTTGGCGAGACTGAAAAGAGTGTGTATGATCCCCTACTAAATATGGAAAACATCAGGCAGAGTGAAAATGACAAAACGAAAAAGCAAAATGGAGTCTCAAACAATTAGTTCACCAGAAGCAAGTATAGGAGATATTGAAATAGAGGACCCAAAAAGTAACACACCAGGAATTTCTCAAAAGATAGTGAGTGAAATAAAAAAAAACAACTGCATCAGGCTATAGAGGAAATCAAATTAGAAGTACTCTTCCATGTAAAGATAAAATAATACATTTAGTAAAGTAGTTGTTGAATGCAGCTAAAGAAGAACTAGAGAAAAAAGTACATGAGCATGGGAAACTGAATGAAACTTTGAATGAGATATATAGAAAAGAAGCAGAATTCATGAAAAAAACTCAAAGAGACATCCAAGAAACAAAAAATTCTATTGAAAGCATGCAAAATGACTAAAGGAAGCTGAGGATAGGATTTTGGACCTTGAGGACAGGATCACAATAAGTTATCAGGAAAGGACAGAACTTTTAAAAATAACAATGCAACATGAAATGACAATCCAGAAGCTTCATGATGATGCCAAGAGCAACAATATAAGAATAGTGGGCATTAGCAAAGATACAGGAGTCCAGGCAAATGACTTATGTAAAGTATTTACATAAATAATAGCAGAAAATTTCCCAGACATGGGGAAAGAATCTGACATGCAGATAAGTGAGGCATATAGAATGCCAAACAGTCACCATCAACATAAACCCACACCCAGCATATAATAATCAAGATCTCAGACATACAGCATAAAAACAGAATACTAAAAGCTGTCAGAGAAAAGACACAACTCATCTATCAAGCAAAGCCCATTAGAATCACAGCAGGCTTTTCAGAACAAACCCTCAAGCCAAGAAGAGCTTGGAGTGAGGTATTTCAAGCCCTGAAAGAAAACAACCTTCAACCCAGACGGATGTACCCAGCAAAACTTTCATTCAAATTTAATGGAGAAACAACATATTTCCATGACAAAGAACAACTGAAGAAATTCATGTCCACCAAATCAACCCTAGAAAGAGTACTGAAAGACATGCTAGACAGAGTTAAAAATGACCACAATCCCCAAAACAACAACAGAAAGAAACCACCAGGTAGGATAAGCAATTAAATGAGAAGAAAAGCAGAATAAACAACTAAAACATAACATGGCAACATCGAGCCAGTAAACATCAGTGATATACATAAATATAAATGGCCTCAATTCACCCATAAAAAGAAATAGATTGACAGAATGCAATGGGAACCCAGAAAAAAGCAGGGTTAGCTCTTCTATTTGCAGATAATGTGAACTTCAAACCTAAAATTATTAAAAGAGATAGAGAAGTCACTACATGCTTGTTAGTGGAAAATTCAAGAGGAAGAATGAAGAATTATAAATATATATGCACAAAATACAGGAGCACCAAACTATATGACAGATACTAATGGGCATGAAAAACCAAATACACAAGAACATAATTATAACAGGAGATCTTAACAGCCCATTGACACAAAGAGATAGATCAACTAGACAAAATGTCAGCAAAGAAACCACATAACTGAATCATACCTGTGAGCAATTAGATTTAGTAGACATTTACAGAGTGTTCCACCCAACCACATTAGAATACACATTCTTCTCAGCTGCACAAGGGACATTCTCCAAAATAGACCACATATTATCCCATAAAACATTCTTAAGTAAATGCAAAGGTATTGAAATCATACCATGCATAATATCTGACCATAGAGCACTGAAATTGGAAATTAATGACAAAAGAAACTGTAAAACCTGCATAAATACATGGAAATTAAATAACAGCCTTTTGAACAACCAGTGGGTATAGATGAAATTAAAGAAGAAATAAAGCAATACCTATAATTCAATGAAACAAGGGAAACAACATATTGTAATCTGTGGAATGAAGCGAAAGGGTCTTACGAGGGAACTATATAGGAATAAATTGTCATATCAAGAAGACAGAATGAGCACAAATAAACAACCTAATGCTCCATCTCAAGCTTCTAGAAGAAGAGCAAGCTAAACGTAAAGCTCATAGAAGAGAGCAAAGTGTAAAGATTAGAGCAGAAATCAATGCAATTGAAAATAAAAATCAATGCAAAGAATTAATGAATTGAAAAGCTGGTTTTTTGAGAGGATAAACAAAATTGACAAACCACTAGCTATCCTTATCAAGAGAAAGAAAGAAAAAAACCCAAATTCATGCAATAAGAACTGAAAAGGGAGAAATTAATACAGATCCCATGGAAATTCAAAAGATCATGAATACTACTTTGAAAATCTCTACTCACATAGAGTGGAAAACACAGAGGAAATAGACAGATTTCTAGAAACATATGAATTACCAAAGCTCAGCCAAGAAGATATAGCTATTTTGAACAACCCAATATCAGCTATTGAAATTGAAAATGTAATTAAAAATATACCAATAAAGAAAAACCCAAGTCCTGATGGATTCACAGCTGAATTCTACAAGAAATTTAGAGAAGATTTGATGCCAGTTCTCCTTAAACTCTTCAATGAAATTGAGAAAAAAGCACTCCTCCCTAAATCATTCTTGAAGGCAAGTATTATTCTCATACCAAAACCAGAGAAAGATCTAACCAAAAAAGAGAAATGTAGACTAGTCTCACTAATGAACATTGATGCAAAGATTCTCAACAAAATACTGGCAAATAGAATGCAGTAAATCATCAAGAAGATTATACATCATGACCAAGTGGGGTTCATTCCAGGAATGCAGGCATGGTTTAACATATGCATATCAATAAATGTAATACATCACATCAACAGAGCCAAAAACAAAAACCACATGGTCATCTCAATAGATGCAGAAAAAGCTTTCAACAAAGTCCAACACAGGTCCATGATAAAAACCCTTCAGAAACTTGGAATACAGGGCATCTACCTCAACCTTATAAAGGCCATCTATGACAAACCCATAGTGAACATTATACTAAATGGACAAAAACTGAAAGCTTTCACTTTAAAATCAGGAACAAGACAAGGATGTCCTCTATCACCACTCCTTTTCAGTATAGTTCTGGAAACACTAGCCAGGGCAATCCAACAAGAGAGAGAAATAAAAGGAGTAAAGACAGGAAAGGAAGAAGTTAAATTATCACTATTTGCAGATGACATGATACTCTATATAGAAGACCCAAAAAACTCCATTAAAAGACCACTAGAGGTAATAAACAAGTTCAGCAGGGTAACTGGATACAAAGTCAATGCTCAAAAATCAATAGCATTCCTGTACACAAACAAAGAACTCACTGAAAGAGAAATTATGGAAATATCACCCTTTACAATAACATGTAGGAAAAGGAAATACTTAGGAATCAACCTAACTAAAAACGTTAAAGACCTATATGCTGAAAATTCTAGTATGCTGAAAAAGGAGATTGAACAGGATATTAGAAAATGGAAGGTTATTCCTTGCTTTTGGTTAGGAAGAACTAACATTGTGAAAATGGTCATACTCTCAAAACTGTTATACAGATTTAAAGCAATCCCAATCAAAATACCATTGACATATCTCACAGATGTAGAGAAAGAACTCCTAAAATTCATTTGGAAACAGAATAAACCTAGAACAGCAAAGGCAATTCTAGGCAACAGAAGCAAGGCAGGAGGCATCTCAATTCCTGACTTGAAACAGTACTATAAAGCCACGGTGATAAAATCAGCTTGGTACTGACAAAGAAATAGACCTGAGTATCAATGGAACAGATTAGAATATGCAAGCACAACTACAAACACATTCAGCCACCTTATATTTGACAAAGGGTCTAAATATGTCCACTGGAAGAAGGATAGTCTGTTTATTAAATGGTGTTGGAAAAATTGCCTTTCTGCATGCTGAAGACTGAATGTAGATCCAAGCCTATCACCATGCACAAAACTAAAGTCTAAATGGATCAAAGACCTAAATATTACAACAGAAAAACTAAATCTACTGGAAGATAAGGTAGGTAGAAGTCTTGTGGAGATAAGGTTAGGCAGAGAATTCATGAACAAAACGCAAACTGCATGGGAAACACTTCAAAGAATCAACAAATGAGATCTCATATTATTGAAAAGTTTCTGCACTTCAAAGGAAATCACCAACAGAGTGAAAAGAAAACCAACAGAATGAGAGATAATTTTAGCCAGCAACCCCTTAGACAAAGAATTTATATCCAGAAAATATACAGAATTGAACAACATCAAGCCCCCCCAAATTCAAAGACCCTCTCCAAAAATAGACATCTGAGATTAACACACAGTTCTCAGAGGAAGATATACAAATGGCAAATAAATACATCATGAAATGTTCACCATCACTGGTCATTTGAGAAATGCAAATTAAAACAACATTGAGATTTCACCTCACTCTGGAAAAAATAGCTGCCATCAAGAAATCAACTGATAACAAATGTTGGTGAGACTGCGGGGAAAAATGAACACTGCTCCATTGTTGGTGGGAATGTAGACTGGTGCAACCACTATGGAAATCCATATGGAGAATTCTCAGATAACTACGATTGGAAGCGCCATTCACTTCTGCTATTCCCCTCCTAGGTATTTTCCCAGAAGAACTGAAAAGTTCACATCACAGTGTTATATGTGCACCCATGTTTATAGCAGAACAATTTGTAATAGCTAAATCTTGGAAACAACCAGGATGACCATCAGCTGCAGAGTGGGTGAAAATGATGTAGTATTTTTATACAATGGAATATTACTCAGGTATAAAACAGGATGATCTTGAGCCCTTCATGGGTAAATGGAGACAACTTGAGATTATCCTTATTAGTGAAATAAATAATCATATTTATAAATATCACATTGTGTCTCTAGTGTAAATGTGATTGATCTATTAGAGTAATAAAAACCCAAATTTTGTAATTGCTGTTGTAAAAAAGAGAAGAAAAGAAAGTTCTCTAAGGGATATATCTGCATGTATGTTGGGATCTGTATAGTAGATGACCATATTGCTGAATCTTTGTTGGGTCTTTGAGTAGAACTGTTTGCAATCTCAGTGTTTGAATGTGTGATATGTATCCTTTAATTTTGTAACTGGAACAACTATATCCAAGATGACAATATGTAGTTTATCAACTAGTGATTTCTTAGTGTTTTTCCTCTTTGTTTTATTTTTTTCTTTTCAAATTTTGTATTGTTGCTACCCTTTTTTCTGTTTTGCTTTTTTCTCTTCATATAAAATTTTAAAAATGTGTAATTGCTATTTTAGTAAAGAGGGGAAATAGGAAGTGCTATAAAAGATATAACTGCATGTATATTTAAGTGTGTAGGATTGATAACCATATTTCTATGTTCTTGTTGGATTGTTGAACAAATCTGTTTACAGTCTCACTGCTTGAATGTCCACTTTGTATGCTTTAATTTTATAACTTGAACAACTATTTCTAAAGGTACAATATGTAATTTATCAACTAGTGATTTCTTACTGTTTATCTTTTTTTAATTCTTTAATATCTCTACCATTTTTATGTTTTTTCTCTTTAAATAAAAAATGCTAAAAAAGAAGGAAATATATCAAGAAAAAAGAAGAAACACAAATAAATAACCTAATTATACATCTCAATATTCTAGAAAATGAACAGTAAGTCAAGCCCAAAGCTCATAGAAGAGAGGAAATTGTAAAATCAGAGCAGACCTTGATGGAGTTAGAACTAAAAATATACAAATGATTAATGAATCAAAGAGCTGGTTTTTGAGAGAATAAACAAATGGATAAACTTCTAGCCAAACTTATCAAGCAAAAGAAAGAAAAATACCCAAATTCACACAATAAGGACTGAAAAGGGGCAAATTACTACAGATCCCATTCAAATTAAAATGATCATGAATACCTACTTTGAAAATCTCTACTTACATAGGGTGGAAAATACAGAGAAAAACTAGAAACTTATGAACTACCATGAATGTCACATTGCCATGATACTCTCTTATTTGAAACTAGTCAATCTCACCTTTTTTACCACTTTCTGACAGACTTCTAGAATTCACTTTTCATAAGTGAATTTACTTGCAGTATCTTTATTGTCATGTTGTCTTGACTGAACTCAAGGCATTAACTTTTTATGATCAATTTAACTTTGGCTAAGAGCCACAAAATGATTTGATCCACCTATGGAGAATGAGGACTTGCACACAACTTAAACTCTGGAGAAACCTCTGCCCTCTTGGGCAACTGCATTCACTATGGAATAGAACACAGCTCTCAAAGGGTAGTATAGGAAGTACAATGGGACTTGGGGACCACCTTTTTCCACCCTATTTGAATTTGCAAGCATCACAAGACAAGTCCTCCATCCATACTTCTGAGAGAAGCATAAAGTAAAAAACAACCACCCTGAAATTTGTAATCCTTTAGGTCACAGTGTAGTCTGGTCAGATCTGTGTGCCTGCCCTTCAGTACCTTTCTTCACTGACACCTCTTTAATGGTTCATAGAAATGTGCTGCATCTCCTTTAATCAGCTTAACTAGAGTGAACCCTGAGACATGCATTTTTGTTGAAAGATCCTGAGATGATTCAGCATCCTGTCAATCACTACTCTCAATCTTACCCAAAGAGCCAATAAAAGGTACCTAGTCTGGGGTACACATCATTTAAAATGCAAAAACCTGTTTTCTCCAGGTACCACACTGTGTTTCTTTTTTTTTTTAATTTTAAAGAGGATAAGACAAAACATAACAAAACAGAGCAAAACAGATTAGAAAAAAACAATATAAGTGACACAGATTTCAAGTCAAAACAACAGGAAATCTACAGTGTCTCTTGTTTTCTTCAAAATAGTTGTCTGTATCTTCATACACAATGAATCCATGCAAACAAAATAGTATACAACTGATCAAGAGAGAATAATGAAGGCATTACAGGCCTTCAAAATGACACAATAGGATAATCAGCAATGGCTACCATAATGTCTCTTGTTTGCTTCAAAATAGCTTTCTATACCTTCATGTATATTGAAATTAAACAATACAAAACAGACTAAAACTACTGTGAACAAAGAATAGAAGCATTACTGGATTCCACAGCATGATAATACAGAATCACCAATGGATAACATAAAGTCTGTTTTTCTTCAAATTAGCTGTTCACTTCATCATACATAATATAATCGATCCTCATAAATTGTTTAGGAAAAGTTCTAGGCATGTATAAGCCTCTACACATATACCTATCCTATCTGTGTTAAATGTAAAAACATAACAAAACAGATTATTAGAAAAACAAGAAATAAGACAAACAACAATAGCAAAGAGACCAAAACAACGATGATATAGGCCTTCAAAACAAGGTGCTAGGAACAGAACAAATGTTGTTATTTTACATAGTGATCTTCAAGAGTTCATCAAATCACCAGACATAAACATGCAAAATTGTTCCAGTCCTATGAATGTTAGCTGTTTTGTTCCATGAACTTATAAAATTTGTAGCACAATCATCTTAGCTATCCTAAGTGTGTTTATACATATTTAGATATTTTTTCTTTTGTCTTTTTTCTCCTTTTCCCTGAGATATTATTTTTCCCCTTTGAGCAGATTTTTAAACTTTCGCTGTATTTACTGAGGATTTTGTAACTTATGTACTCTTACCATTTCTTACACAAGGGAGACAATATGCTATTTACACATGTGAGTTTGAATTATTTCACTTATGAGTATAGTCTCAAGTGGCATCCATTTACTGATAAATATCACAATGTGATAATTCTTTACATCCAAGTAGTACTCCATTGTATAAAAATACCACATGTTTTTTTATCCATCTCTCAGTTCATGGGCATTTATGTTGTTGCCAAGATATGGTTATTAAAAATCATGCTGCTATAAACATCACTGTGATATGATGTTATCAGTTCATCTTGGAATTTGCCCAGAAGTGTAATAGCTGGGTCAAATAGCTTTTTGAGGAACCTCCAGACTGACCTCTATAATGGTTGCACCAGTCTACACTCACACCAACAGTGCAGAAGAGCTCCTTTTTCTATGCAGCCTCTCCAGCATGTGTTGTTGATAGTTTTCTTTATCCTGGCCATTCTTTGGAGTGAGATGAAATCTCAGAGAGGTTTTTATTTGCATTTCTCTAATGACCACTGGTGTTGAGCATTTTTTCATGTATTAGTTTTCCATTTGCATATCCTTGTCTGAGAATGGTGTATTCATATAATATGCCCATTTTTGGATTGGGTCTTTGAATTTTGGGGGACTGATTTTTAAAATTCTTTATATTTTCTGAAGAGAAGTCCTTTGTCTGAGGGATAGTTCACTAAGATTTTTTCAAAATTCATGGGTTTCATTTTTACTCCGTGGGAGATTTCCTCAAAATGCAAAAATATTTTAATAAGATGAGATCATAGTTATTGATTCTGGGAAGTATTTCCCACATGGTTTGATTTTTGTTCATGAATTCTCTACCTATACCTATGTCTTCAAGATTTCTACCTACTTTTTTTCAACAGATTTAGTGTATCTGTGTTAATATTTAGATCTTTGATTCATTTTGACTTTAGATAATTACATGGTGATAGGCATGGGTCTAGGTTTATTTTTTGGCATATGGAGAGCCAGTTTTTGCAGCACTATTTATTTATTTATTTATTGGTACCAGGGATCAAACTCATGAACTCACACTTGCAAGGCAGGCACTTAAGCCACTGAGTTAAATCCCCAACCCCTCCAGCACCATTTATTAAAGACTATCTTACAGTGACTATGTTTGGCCCCTTATGAAATATAAGCTTGCTGAGTGTGTTTGTAGTTGTGGTTTTGTCTAGTATTCTAGTCCATTGACCTTCTGGTCTGTTTGTATTACAGTACCATGTTGATTTTTTTTTTACAGTAGCTTTGTAGTTGAACTTCAAATCAGAGATTGTGATGCCTCCTACCTTGTCTTTGTTGCCCAGAACTGGCTTTGTTATTCTAGGTATTTCTAGTTGCAGAAGAATTTTAAGAATGATTTCTCTAGATTTGTGAGGTATGCTATTGGTATTTTGATGGTGGTATGTGTAAAAATTTTGGGAGAATGGCCATTTTCACAATATTTGTTCTTCCTATTCATGTACAAGGAATGTCTCTCCGTTTTCTGAGACCCTCTTCAATTTCTTTTTTCAGGGTGTTATATTTTTCCCTGAATAGATCTTTTACTTCTTTTGTTAGATTGGTTCCTAAGTATTTCCATTTTTTTGAATGCCATTGTGAAGTACGTGACTTCTCTTATTTCACTCTCAGTGACTTTATTGTTTGTGTATAGGAGTGCTATTGATTTTTGAGTGTTGACTTCCTATGCAGCTACATTTCTGAAGTACTGAATTACTGAACTAGGAGTCTTTCAATGGAGTTTCGGTGGTCTTCTATGTAAAGTATCATTTCTTCTGCAAGTAATGACAATTTAACTTCTTCTTTTCCTATCCTTATTCATTTTAATTCTCTCTCTTGTCTAATTGCTTTGGCTAACATTTTCAGCACTATGTTGAGTAAGAGCAGTGATAATAGAGATACTTGTCTTGTTCTTAATTTTAGAGTAAAGGCTTTCAGCTGTTGGCCATTTAATATGTTTCTGGCTATTGGTTTTTCATAGATGTTCTTTATTATATTGAGGTATAGACCATCTATTCCAATTTTCTGTAATGTTCTTACCATGAATGAGTTATGACCCTATCAAAAGCTTTTTCTGAATCTATAGAAATGATCATGTGATTATTTTTGGCTCTATTGATATAGTGGATTATATTTATTGATTTGTGTGTGTTGAAGCATCTCTGCATTCCTGGGATGAATCCCATTTGATTGTGGTATATCATCTTCCTGATGATATGCTGCATTATCTTTGCCAATATACTATTGAGAATTTTTCATCTATGTTCATTAGAGGGATTATCCTGTAGTTCTCTTTTCTGGTTCAGTTTTTCTCTGGTTTGGGTATTAGAGTAATACTTGCTTCCAGGATTGAGTTAGGGAGAATTGCTTCCCTTTCAATTTCATTGAAGATTTTGAGGAGTGTTGGCCTTAGTTCTTCATTGAATTTCTTGTAGAATTCTGCAGTGAATCCATTTGGACCTTGTCTTTTGTTTGTTGGTAAGGTTTTAAATAATTTTCAATTTCATTAATTTAATTTGGGTTATTCAGCAACTTTATATCTTCTTGTTGCAGCTTTGGTAATTCATATGTTTCTAGGGGTCTGACCATTTTTTCTGTGTTATCAAGCCTATGAGAGTAGAGATTTTCAAAATAGTTATTGATGATCTTCTATATTTCCACAGGATCTACAGTGATTTCACCCTATTCATTCCTGATTACATGAATTTGATTTTTTAAATAAGTTTGGCTTGGGTTCATCAATTTTATTTATTATTTCAAAGAACCAACTCTTTGATTCTTATATAATTTGTATTGTTTACTTAGTCTCTATTGCACTGATTTCTGCTCTGATGATTATAATTTCCTCTATTCTTTGGCTTGGGGCTTGACTTGCTCTTCCTTTGCTAGATGTTTGAGGTATAGCATCAAATGGCTTATTTGTATTCATTCTGTTTTACTGATATGGAAATTCACCGCAATAATTTTTTTTCTGAGGACTGCTTTCATTGCATCCCTCAGGTTCTGGAAGTGTATTTGTATTTTCATATGCTTGTAGATATTATTTAATTACTTCTTTAACTTTCTTTGTTACCCACTGATTGCTAAGGAGTTTATTAGTTAATTTCCATGTGTTTGTGGGGTTTTTGCAGTTTCTTTTGTCATTAATTTCTAGTTTCATGCATGGCACTATGATCTGATAACATGAATTAAGTTATTGCAACTCTTTTGCATTTATATATATGGTATACAATATTATGGGAGTATACATATATTATTTTCATATATACATATATGAAAACGTAAGTCATTTTTTTCTGCATAGTGCAGATGGCATCAATCCTCTAGATTGTTTGTTTGTTTTTACTTATAGAATTGAACTCACAGTCTTATGCTTAGCAGGTATTTGTTGTGCCCATGAGTTATATCCCAACTAATCCCCTAGCTTTGATGCCTAATTATAGACCTTGCTTTAGCAAGACTATTTTGGAACAGTTAAGTAAGACTTACAGTATGTTTCATATTTCTTTTAGTAATTTCGAATTAGGAACTCCTGTGTCTTACATTTTTGCATATAAAACACTCACTGACTCTCATTTATTTAGTAATGAGTTCAATCTGTCTTCTGTAACAAGTGATTTGATCCCTTTCTCAGTGGAATTTATTTTTTAATTTAATTTTATTTTTTTGTCTCTTTGAGACAGGGTCATTCTATGCAGTTCAGGCTGGCCTTGAGCTCACTTTGTAGTCCAGGCTATTCTTGCCTCAGCCTCTGGAGTGCTGGAATTATAGTTGTGTGCCACCACACCTGGCTTTTCAGTGAACTTTAAAAAATTATTTATACTGACTTTTCTTGACAGAGGAAGGTTATATACATATACATTTTACATATACATATACATGTGTGGCATACAATATTATGGGAATATAGATATATTACTTTTAAATACATGTACTTATATGAAAATACTAGTCATTGTTATTAAATACTGCAAATGACATGAAATTTACCTCATTTATATTCTTTGTTGTCTCAACACATATATACATAGTATCATGTGCACCCCTTAATGGACTATTAAACAGGAAAGGCCTAAAAAGAGTCCTATGGGAGACCTGGACCCATTGCCTCATAAAATACATATGTAACAATATAGAAACCTGTTCCTAATCAAAGAAATTAGCATTAAAATATTATTTTAAATTTCTATCAGATTGGTAGAGAGGCTTAAATAAAGAATTAGCAGCAAAGACCCTGCTCTAGAAGTGGTGGTTCTGGGCTATTTAAGATGGTTTGCTAGCAGTATGGTCCGGAAGATGGGAATGAGGAAACTGGAGCAGAGACCATTTGTGATTTCATACTCCCCTCAAATGGCCAAAGTTTCAACAGTAGCAGAAGGAAAAATATCAAAGAAGATACTTTCTTGGGGCCACATTTTTCCTCCTCAGACCCAGAGCTCTGCTGTGTGATCAGAGTAAGGATTTATAGGAAGATAAAAGTGATCACATTCCACTGCTTCTCTCTGCTGCTTGTACCTAGTGGAGGTGCCCTGAAAGTTGATTTGCAATAGTGTGGGCTTCCAGGATTCTAGGTTGTACTTGTTCTAGAAGCCATAGCCTCAGAAGCTGGAAGATCCTGCTATTGTGGCTTGGCAGTTGATTGCACAAGGGCATGAACACTAAAGATAACATAGAAAGTGTGAATATGTTTATCAGCACTGTGGAGAATTTATCACCTTACAGGTAATCACCTCACCTTATTTAGTGGAAGATTCCCCCACGCTAGAGGACTTTACTGGGAGTAATCAGAACAAAGAGGGGAAAGAGCTATCTTCCTCCAAACATATCAAAAGGCAATTTCCTCTACAAGTTTTCCTGTAAGATTAATTGGTAAACTTTCATGTTACTGAGTATTTCCAGGGAATGTTTTGATAAGGTGAGAATCGCTGCTACTATATTTCATGTGATGCTCTCTTTTTAGTGTCAGTTTCTTGGCTCTTTCTGTTCTCAACAATATTGCATAAAGGCAATCATAAATGATATTGATATGGGGACAGAAACTCCCAATCTACTAGATGTCGGGTCCTGTTCTCTAAAAATGAAGAATGAATTTTAGGAACAGCAGAGGTTAAAAGTAGAACATATTTATTAAGAGAAAGAAAGCTTCTGTCCAAGAGAGAGACAGAAAGTGTTCCTAATGGGTTACCAAAGACTCTTGTCTTTGCTACGGACATTTATAGAGCAAAATCACAAAGTGAGGGGGGTCCCAGGTAGGAAAAGCTAAAAATTGCAAGCTGGGCAGAAGTTAGGACAGAACTATGTTCAGCAAATAAGATAAAGAGTATAATTGCTGAGGTAATATTGATTAAATTGCAGGATAAATGGTCAAGTGAGTCACATAGCAAAAGGGCATGCATATAAAGCAGGGTTTCTTTCTGTAGGGGGTTCTATTAGTGGCTCCATCTGGCTTTCATGGGTGATAGCATCCTATTTGGAACATCAATTCTTGATGTTTATCCTTAGGAAGTATGTGAGTGCACTCATTTTATCTTTTGTCTTGAGGTCTGGCCCACAATGGGAGATGTCTATCTTCCACAGTTGCAAGGTACCTGGTCTTTTGCACTGGATCTTTCAAGAGCTTAGGTCTGTATGGCTGCCTATAATATTTCTATCTAACTCAGCTCACTATAACAATAATAAGGTTTCACATTTATTAAAGGTAGTGCAAAAATCTGTGTCTGCAGAGGAAGGTTGGTTGAGGTAAAATTAAGAAAAACATACCATAAACAAACTCTACCATAAACAAATGCTGACCTTGGGTCTGGGGGTATACTTCAGTGGTCTAGCTCCTGCCTGGCAAGTGCAAGGTCATGAGTTTGATCACTATCACCAGTACCCCTCCAAAATAAATGCATAAATAAAAGCAATGATAATCTTGAGACATTTTAACTAAAATGCTATTATTCCGGAGATCACTTTTCATGAGTGTGTTTCATTACACTATTCTTGATGTTCTAACTTGATTCAAAATGATTACATTTTATGGTCATTTTGATTTTGAGGAAGAGGCAGTGTGGTGCCCTTTTCTGCCCATGCCGCATCCTAGTCCATCCACGCCTTGTGACAATCGCTTCTCCAGGAAAAGGACACTGCATGTGGGAATTGGGCGCGGGGATCTTGGAATGTTTTGTACTGATAATTGTAATTTGTGTAGTTCACATGTGTATGTTTTTATGTAATGCTCAATATGGAGTCGAGGGTGGAGACTCCAGGGGGGTTGCTGGGGGCCCTCTAGATAA
>PVLA01003889.1:0-116614 GCA_004027455.1 Hydrochoerus hydrochaeris
TGTGACCTCAGATTACATCAATGCAAAAGAAGTGTTTCTTAATTAAAAATTTTATAATTCAAATAACTCTATTAAAAAAGTTAAAAATAACAAAGAATTTCTAAAAACCTATAAATGCATACATATCTATATATGTAAATAAATGAAGGAATGATTACCTTATAATTTAAAATAAAAAGGCAATTAATGAAGAAATGGGCATGGATTTAAATACACATTTTTCCAAAGAGTACATATAAGTGAAGGACAGTACAAGAAAAGATGTTCAAATTAATAAATCATTATAGAAATGCAAATCAAAATCATGACATGCTATTTCATATCCTCTAAGATGGAAAGGATAGCAGAGTGGGGATAATTTGGAACTGTATAATGTTGGTAGAAATGCAGAGTGATGAAGATAGTTTGGAAATATCTTTTCAGTTTCTGAAAACATAAAACATACAGTTAATAAATTATCCAGTATTTCTAGTTATAATCCTAAAATAATTGAAAACATTTGTCCACCAAAAGCTTAGACAACAGTGTTCATGTAAGTGTTATTCTTAATACACAAAAAATAAAACAAACAGAGAAGTCTATAGAGGGTTGTTGGATGGATGGATGAAACAAAAAATATTCCCTTAAAGGATAAGATTCTCAAAACAGTGAATTCTCATGATCCTTACAAACATAATTCTACATGGAAGGATCCTAGAGTATTACCATATCTAGTCATTGTTTAAATCACCATCAAAACCAAGAAAAAATTTAGAAACAAAGTAAAAAAACAATAATCATGGTAAATTTAAAATTTTTACTTTGTTTCTAAATTTTTTCTAATTTTTTCTTTACATTGGAGTATTTTAAAGCAAAGCCAATACTCCATTTGGGGTGGTTTATAAAGGGAAAAAAACCACAAAGATGTGGGTGGCCCACACCTGTGCATTCCTGAGGAAACAGGACATCCTATTTTCTCCTTTTTAAAGGTCAAAGTACAGAGGTTTGTGGCTAGTCTATTTCAAGGATACATTATGCATGCAGGTGCGTGGGCATTAAGGGAGGAACACAATTACTGGAGTCACGAGAAGTGATTTGGGACAATGGTTGCAGTTTAGGTCAAAGGGTGTGGCGCATACAGAACAGAATGGTGGTGCTTGAGTTAGATTACAACATTCCCCACTGATTTTTGTCAGTGAGCCAAATCATTGGCTCATAGTTGAATCTACAGGTACTAGCTCCTAACCCTGGGTAGCTAAGACCATCAGCTTGACAGCTTATATTCGGCCTTTTACATAAGACACCAGTTTATTTATGATACAGGGACCGATAGTTACATCGACTAAAAGCACTATCTTGTGGCTGCTGATATGAGGGTGGACAACCAAGGGGAGAATGAGAACCAATGTTCAAACCAATTTTGTTCTGTCAGTTGAGCTTGTTCCCTTTCCTGTAGGCATTTCTTAAGGGCAGCCACATTTTGTCTAATAACTCCAGAGTGGTTTGTATATAAGCAACAGGTTTCTCCTAAGGCCAAACAGAGACCTCCCTCTTTTAAAAAAAGAAAGTCCAAGCCTCGGCGGTTTTGTAAAACCATTTCAGCTAAGGAGCTTAGAGAATCTTTTAATTTAGATATAGAGTTGCCAAGGCTAGCTAGGTCTTGGTTAATGAGTGTAGTGAGGTGTCTATAGTTTTGGTCTTTTCCTATTGATCCAGCCATCTCAATTCCACGTAACACATTTCCAAGCATAACAGAAGAATTCCTTTCAGTTGAGTATGAACAATACTGAGAGTATAATCTCATTTTAATGGAAACATTTTGCAGTAAAGGTTCACCAGTCCTATGAATAAATCTACCAAAACTTATCTAATACTGTCAAATTCTGAACAGATTTGTTTCTTTTCAAACCTGTCACTGGCAGTTACTATAAACCAAGGCAAATAATGTTCACATCTCTTCAATCTTTCTATAACTTACTATACACCTTCAAGTTGAGCTTTTCCTATCTTCTTTCACATTCTGGCACAGCCAGACATTTTACTTGAAGACAAAACCACTTTCTATGTCCCTCTTTTTTTACTTATTACCAGTCAATTTCCTTCCTCTTGCTTTTCAGACAACATTAAAACTTTCAATAGAATCCTTGAAGTGATTTCTTTCACAAATCACTCCATGTGTTTTCACTACCTTAAAATGCTACACTTCACTATAAATTTGAAATACTTCAAACATATTTTATGCAAATTTTAGGTGACAATATAAAAATTTTAAATTTTGCATGCAAGGCTTAACAAAGAATGCTGGTAGAATTCCAGTATTTGGAAAATTCTGAATTTTAACATATACTGTAAATATCACAATTGATTGTACTGAAAAGTCATGATGAATCTACAATCAGAAAGACTCATTAAGGTCATACATATTTCATCTGAATATGAGGCTTGCATGTTCTAAATAATCCAAGAAAATATATTTTTTAAAAGGCCACAACTTAACTGCAATCTGAATACCTTTAGCTGCCATTAAAAATAAAATAAAATTTAAAAAGAAAGGAAAAACAACCCCAGATCTTCAGAAGCCAGACTTCAGAAGCCAGATTGATGTCCCTTGAAGAGGCCTCAGGTGCTGGGTGCTGTTGTCTGAATAAGCGGTGAGTTGAAGTCAGGATGGGCTGAATTGCCTGGAGGGACTTAATAAGGTCCTGGTTAGCAAGATCAGCAAGTTTTTTCTTGGATATCTTAGGGATGAGGGGTAGAGATCTCCTATATAGTGTTTCAAAAGGGGAAATTCCAGCAACATAGGGAGTACAATGCGCATGCAAGAGGGCAAAAGGAAGGAGAATCACCCAGTTTTTGACAGTTTTTAAGGCCATTTTAGTTATCACCATTTTTAAAGTCCTATTCATCCTTTCTACTTGTCTTGAGCTTTGAGGCCGGTATGCACAATGAAGTTTCCAATCAATCTGTAAAGCCTGAGTTAATTTTTGGGTCACTTGGGCTATGAAAGCCAGGCCATTATCGGACCCCATAGATAAAGGCAAGCCAAATCGGGGTATAATCTCATATAAGAGGTTTTTTTTTTACTACTATGAGAGTTGATTCTGACTTGGTAGGGTATGCTTCTACCCAGCCAGTGAAAGTGTCTACCATTACCAACAAATATTTATGTCCTTGTAGCCACGGCTTTCCCATTTCCGTAAAGTCTATTTCCCAATGTTCTCCTGGCATGGTTCCTTGAAAATGCTTTGTCTCAATCGGCAATTGTTGCTTTGGATTTACAAGTTGACATTGTGAGCATCTGAGGCTTGCAGACTGGGCAAGCTTGGATAATTGAGGAATAAAATATCATTTTGTCGGCAGCCAATACTAGCCTCCAGGGATATTAGGCTTGGCTTGGAGCTGGGTTGCTAGATGGAGGTCCTTTTGAGTATATACAGGTTCCAGCAAAGTGGGAGGAATCAACAACAATGTCAGGGCCGTCTCAGTACCCACTGATTTTGCAGCTGTCTTTCGGGCTTTGGCATCTGCCAAGTTGTTTCGCCTTATAACAGGATCATGGGCCCTCAGAACAGTCATGGAGAGATGTGGAAGGATCACCATCAGGCAGCAACATAGCAGGATTCAACGCTGCAGTTGTCTTGTAACCAATGGAGGCAGGGTCTAGAAGTAGGGCCTGATAATGTATAATCCTGGCATTGGACAGCCATCAGCTCAGCAGGGCCTTGATTAGAGTTTCCAGAGAGTGTGAGGGAACAACAATAAGCTTTTGTCCTAAAATCAACTTTTGGGCTCCCTTTACCAATAAGGCCACTGCTGCTAATATTTGCAGACAGGGAGGTCACCCAGCTGCCACAAGATCAAGTCTCTTGGATAGATAGGCCACTGGACATTGCCAAGGTCCCAAGCTTTGAGTTAATATTCCTTTAGCTATGTTCCCTTTTTTTATCAACATAGAGAGAGAGGCTTGTGTAAATCAGGCAAATCCAGTGCAGGTGCTTCAGAGCCTAGCGTCACGGTTGGAGCCGCTGCTTCAAAACTGAGTTGGACCTTTAGTTTTTGTAAAAGGTCCCACCCTAAAAGGGGATCTGGACACTCTGGCACCCAGAGAAACTCATGAGAGATAGTCTTCTGCCCAGGTCTGGCAAGCCAGGCTTGCAGTTTCGGATAGACATTTTTAGTACTGGTGGCTCCTAATACTTTCAGTTTCTTTTTTGTTAGAGTCCCTAATGGCTGTGCCAAAACAGAATGAGCCACTCCCGAGTCTACCAGAAAAGCAATGGGTTGGCTTACCGGAGTGACAGGCAGGATAAGGAGAGCATCCTTTGGGTCCAGTACCAAGTTCGATCTGGGCTCAGCGAGCTTAGCAACATACAGGGGTTGGGCACAGTAGGGTGGAGAGTCATGACTCACTTTACCTCTCAGAGATCCAGCACTGATTGGTAATCTTGGGTTCCAGGCTTTTGGAATTTAAGATTTCCAGCACCTTGGTTACCTTTTTACCATTGATCTCCTGCCAGCTCTCCTGATGATCAAATACTTTATGAGCAATTTCTACAAGCTGACTAAGGGGCATCCCTTCAAGTCCCTCAAGCTTTTACAACTTTTTTTTAACATCTGGGGCCAATTGAGTAACAAAGGCAACATTAATACCCTTGCATTCTCAGGCGCGACTGTGTCTGTGGGTGTATAAATACGATAGGCCTCCAATAACCGCTCAAGATAACCCGATGGAGATTTGATAGCCAATTGTCTTACCTATGAAACCTTGGACAAGTTTGTGGGTCTCTTGGTGGCACCTCCGAGGGCTCTAAGGAACAACTGGTGATACTGGGTTAGAGCTTCCCTACCTTCCGTGGTGTTGGGGTTCCAGTCAGGTTGAGACAAAGGGAAATTCTGGTTCAGGCGATCTGGGTCTGAGGACAAATTTCCATCTGGATCCAGCACTGCCCTTTGTCCCAATGCCTAACGGACTCTCTCTCCTCTGCAGTGAGTAACACCCACAGTATGTGCCGACAATCATCCCAAGTGGGATGATGGGTGGAGAAAATGGATTTTATCAAAGTAATGATACCTTGGGGGTCTTTGGAGAATACTGGGTTTTTCCCTTTCCAATTATATAGATAGGAAGTAGAGAAAGGAACACAGACAAAAATGGGAGCTTAGAGTTGGGCATCTCCCACAAGGGGCAAAGCACGGGAGTGGGGGCTGTGGAGGAGGAGTCTGGTGACTCCGGGTGTGGTGGGCTCCTGGTCCAGATAGGGCTCGGTGGACAATGAAGAGGTTCCTCTTCTTCCGGTGGTGCTGGTGGTGCTGCGGGTGGAGCCGACAGGTGGTAAGTGGCCGGTAGCAGCTTCTCCACATCTCCCTCTGGTAGGACCAGTGGTTTCAGTTTTTCTTTTAGTGGTGCTAGCAATGGAGGGTTACTGGGCTGCTTCCTGGAAGCCTTAAAAAACCTTTTTTAAACCAGCGAGGAGAATCAAAAATAAGATCAATCCAAATCTGTATAGACAATTTGGTCAGGATGAGTCGGAGAGCCGAAGACGTACCTCTGGACTGCCTCTGCAATAGGCATGTTGAAGCTACCGACAGATGGCCATTCAGGGGCTCCGCAAGGCCACTCCAAGGAAGCGAGCACGTGAAGTCTCCCAAGATGAACAGGTTCTCCATATCCCTGGGCTCTTTGCTTAAATTCAGAGTACCGACCCAATGAAATGACTTGAGAAAAGAAAAAGGGGGGCCCTTTGGGGGGTCCTTGGGGTTAATCCCAGATGAGCCCCCAAATGTACCCCAAAAGGCTGCACCCCAAAATAAAATGAAAATTGTAAAAAGGCAAAAAGAATAAAAAGGCCAAGACGTCTTGGAGGAAAAAGAAAAGAGTGCTTTATTATTTAGGCTGGCATCCAGTGACACAGCATGAGGGTAGAATTTATACTGCTGTGCCAACTTTTATTAAAACATACTGGCTTTGATTTTTTTTAATCAAAATCTGATTGCTTGAAAAATGTCTTAGTCTCAAACTAGATGTTCATATATTAGCTTTCCATTGTATGCATTCTTTAGGCATGTCAAGCAGTCAAAAAACTATTTTTCTTAAGTGCTTCAAAAATCTTGTACTATCTTCTGCTTTGGACTTTTTGCAGGAAGTACGGCATATTCTTTTGTTATTACTTTTTCTTCAAGTCACATCAAATAACAGTCTATAAACTGCTATTTCCTACTTCAAGATGGTTTTTGAATATGAAAATTTCACCCTCTACCATGTAAAAGATATTCTTAAAAGCCTTGACAATTTACCTACACAAAACTTTTCATGAATTTAATGTCTCATTAAAAATATACATGAGGTATTAATGTGAGAAATAGAAATAAAAGAAATAAAAATGTCAGCTATTGACACTTCAGGAAAACTTTTTTTCTAAACTCATTGCCATCAAATACCTTAGGCAGCATAATAAACATTAAATTTTTATGAGTTGAATTAATTATTTATTAAATTCAGTAATATTAATAACACTGAGAAAATATTAATAGTGAGGAATTGTTATGAGACAGTTGGAGACACTAAGATCTTCTATCACTGTTAAATTCAAGCAGAGTAAATGCCCAGGCTATGAAAAGTTGCAATATAATTTTGAGGAAAAAATACAAAAGTTCTTTTTGTTTGTTCATTCATTTGTCTTTATGGTACTCAGGATGGAACCCAGCACATGCACCCTAACCTAAATTCTTTTCCCTTTTTTACACTTTTGTTTTGAGTCAGGGTCTGGCTAGATCACTCCATTGCCCAGGCTAGACTTTACCCTCTGCTCCTTCACACCCAGATATTTTGTCTTGTATGGAAGGAGTTTACAAAATTAGAGTACCCAGTGGGCTGAATTAGAAATAAGAAAGCAAAAATATAATTTAAATCAAGATACTCTTATCTTTTAATTTGAAATTGAAGTAGGTTACATTACTTAAGAATAACACATTAGAGAGATCCTAAAATGATTCATTATAAAAAACACACATTGTATAATTCTCTTAAAACAGAAAATTTCCATGTAACACAAATGTCAGATTCATGCAGCCTGAAGAAAGGTGTTCTTAGGTGACAAAGACCATGGCAGATTAAAAATAACAACAAAATTTGACATAGTTTCCATCAAGTGCCATAGACTCTGTCTTCCATTTCAGTCAGAGTGAGTTCTATAACATTTTTTTCCTTTCTCTTTCACTGCTTTGACCAATAGAGTATGGCAGAATATATGTTATACCAGTTTTCAGGATTTTTCTTTAGAGCTTGACAGGTGTTACTTTCTATGTCAAAAAAGACTTTCTCCTAGAACTAAGCTACCTTGCTGAAAAACATGAGAAATATTCAAATAACACAATAAGAAAGTGCTATCTGGCTTTTCAGTCCAGTGATAGGTGTGAAAGCGTTTTCTGTACAGGTACAGCTCCACACTGAATATAGCCCAAACCACAGAGTAGAAACATCATCTCCCACAAGTGTTCATAGAACTTAATACATAGTCATGAAATATTTTAAAAAGGTAAAAAGTGGTTGTTGGTTTTACTTGATGAATTTGTGGGTACATACAAAGATGTAACCCTGTTTATCCAGACTTTCTATTCAAGTACCATTTATCATATAGTTTCATTAACACTGTCCTCTAGACAAGCACTAATAAATACTAGCCATCCAAATCAGAGCTTCTAAACTAGAATGAGTGAAAAAGAAGGGAAGGACATACACTTGTCTTCAACACAATAGCCAAAGGTTTGAAAATGTGACTTTGCTTCCATGTGTGAAGATACAAGAAAGTATTTGTATAGAAAATCTCTATAGTTGGGGCTTTTTGAATAAATCTTGCTGAAACTTTAGACTTGTACTAAAAGATCAAGATAATTTACTAAAATGAAAAATATAAGAGATTTGTTTAATTATAGAAGTGTACCTTTATATTTCATGATGATTTAACAGTAAATCATTATAAATTGTAAAAATTGACCTTATTTTCTATCTGGAAATATTTATTTTCATACTACAGGGTAATAATGCAGATCTCTTCCACTGTTTCCAATGGTCTATCTTAGAATAAGAGAGGTATAAGCCAAATCTTTCTTCTATATATATATACCCTAAATTCATTCTACACAGTCTAAAATGCTAACATCTTACACTATTGTACTACTGTTTCCTTGGCTTGAGACGACGACAGAGGGATTATTTGCTGGTAAATAAATAGTAATGCTTCAGATATATTTCAACAAATTTGAACTATATTTATTAAAATTCAATGGTAAATAAAAATTGTACTGTATTAACTTTGAATGCAGTATAAAACTACTTTTCAAGTTTATCATTTATGTATTAATACATAAAATAAAGATGAAAATTAGAACTTTATTATAGTGAATTAATATTTTCCTATTATACAAATAATAAAATTGATGTCCTTGTATCCAAACAAGTTCACACTCACAAAACTTTGAAAGTATATTTTCTGATAATGTTGTCTTTTTAGAATTTTTGTCTTCATTAAAAATGATTTAAAAATAAGAATGTTATTTTCAGCTTTCTTATGAGAACTTTTTTACTGTGGAAAAGATTAGTAGTTATAAAAGCAATAAAATACTGAAATTAGTATTATAAAGAAGAGTGCAGCCTTACAAATTTCTGTGATGCTGTTCTTTTCCTACATAAAATCCAAATAATTTCTTGAAGAACATATATTTCCTCTAGGGAACATGACAAATATCATGTCTCATTAAAAGTTCATTTTGCCTGAGAAAATATATGAGAAAATAAACTTCATAGTTCTTTTCAAGCAGGATTTTCATCAATAAAACATACATTTAGAGATAATTAGCATTATCAGTTTTATATGCTTCTGTATGTTTTCTAAAACATTATTTTTATGTTCAATTTACAGTATCAGCACAACAATTTATCTTACAGAAGAATCTTTGAGACTTCTCATTTTGTCATCATTTTTATCATGAAATGCAAGATTGTACATATTTATTTAGTCATATGTTAGTTTTTAGTGTATTTTTGCATCAGTAAAATTTCTTTTGATTCAGCCAATTTCCAGTACATCAAACATGATATTCTGACAGTGTTTTATCAAAGCAATTGGACCAATATTTTTAGGTCCATATTTGTAAATTAGAAAATTTATCCAATAATATTAAATTGTGAAGGAAAAAAAGAACTTTGGGAAATAATTTTTTTCTTCTCAAGACCATTATCTCAATTCAGAAATTTATTCATATCTATGCCCAAATTAAACAAATAAGATTTATGTATTAAAAATAATGTTATATTTAATAAAATCTGAGTATAGTCTCAAGCTTTCAGAGTTTAGATGAGCCTAGATAGTCATATAGAAAACACACATTAAATAATTCAGCTTCAAAAATAGACAATTTCAATAATGTTTGCAAAGGAAAGGAATCATCAAAGGTGCTGAAACAGCTTGTAATCTCTTAATCACTTCAGCCCTTCCTGAATCACTATAAAAATATTTACAAGAAAATATGAACATTTTTATTGAATATTAAATTTGTCCTTTAAAAATCTATATATAAACCTTTTTCCCCATTTGATGCAGGTTTTAATTATAATTTTAATTTATCCCAAATTACACACACACACACACACATTCATGTAGTATAAAAAGTGTGGAATATGAGATCCAAAAAATACAAAAATACTTTATTTTGTAGAAGTGTTTCAGTTGGAAGACTAAACAAACAAACAAACAAACAAACTAAAAATACTTAAAACGTGTTTCTATGGTTAAATACACCTCTTTTTCAGTGCTAGCAAATGAACCCAGGCCTCAAGCATGTTGCTTCTAGCTTCACTCTTCACATTTACATAACTGAACCATCTGGCACATTTGCCTTTTCCTGTTTGGCTTACTTTACTTAAAACAGTGTCTTCTTGGAGGTTGCTGCAAAGGCAGTGTTTCATCCTTTTTATGATTAAAATATTTACATGTATATTTGAGATAGCAAAATTCATAGTTATTTGCATGAAGAATATTCATTAGTAAAACATATATTCAGAGCTAATTAGCATTATTGGTCTGTTCTGACTGAAATACATAAATATATATAAATGTCTACATACATGACTGAAATATATATGTGACTGAAATGTATAGTGATATATGGTTATTATATATATATATATATATATATATTTATTCACATTGTATTTGTCTATTCACCCACTATGAAACACTCACATGGGTTCTGTATCTTACCTATTGTGAATAGTTCTGCAATGAATATCAGAGTGCAGCCCTTTCTTCTAGATACTGATTTTATTACCTTTGGAAATTAGCTGGATTTGTTATTCCACAGTGTACATATTCAATAGGTCAGCACATCATGTTATGTATGACAAATTCATGGAACTTTATCTGTCAACTTTAAACAAACAGAAAGGAACTAAAGAATGTACAGGGGCATCAGTTCCAGATCAAGATTGATTTGTTAAAATCTGAATTTTCTCTGACTATAAATGTTCTTAAGACATTGGTACAATCTAAACATTGTTTCTGATTACCTGTTTTCAGAGAGAGAAAGATTCTCTTCCTCTTCTTTCAACACATATCTTGAGTTTAATGAGGTGAGAAAACATTAAATCACATATCCCTTATTAAATTACTTAGAATATTAGCAAATTATTGAGAATAATAGAGAATATGCTGTCAGCAGAGAAATGTGGCAATATGTTTTTGAGAATAATAGAGAATATGCTGTCAGCAGAGAAATGTGGCAATATGTTTTAATCTCCTTGATTTAGGCTAATAATTGCTCAGTATGAAAGAATGAATACTCAATTGTAAAAGGGCTCAAATGAGAAAGAGATGAAGTAAGTTCAAGGTAAAAAAAATACAACAGCTAAGCAAAGATGTAGTCAAACAAGTAATCCCAACTATTTTTAGAAAAAAAGTTACTGTCAGTAGAAGCTGACCAAATGGAATCATAATTTTCCACCCATGTGATACTAAAGCAAAAGTAGTTTGTTTCAGCCACTGGTATTTGATAAATTAGATTTGATAAATTTTACACGTGGAAAAATAATGAAATTAAACTTTCAATTCGTATGTTGCATAAAAATTTACTTTACAGGATAGGTACAAATTCAACACCTGTAATTATCAGATTTTTATTAAAAACATAAAATGTGCATTCATTATCATTTGTAAACAAAAGTGTTAGAAAACCATACACAATGAGCACAGAGAAACAGAACTGGGTAGAGCACAGTTCCCTGAAATCAACAATTGGTATTCCTTAATAGGTACCAATAAAAAATGAGTGGGAAATTTATGAATTACAAGAAAAATATTCTAAAATAAAAATTGGATGGGGCACTTTTTAAAAATATCATTGAGAAAAATTTATAGCTCAGTCATGAAAGGAAAATAGCCAATGATGATACAAATAGGAGATTGAATGTATTTTAGGGAAATAGCTAAAATCTTTAGTCTTGAAGGAGATGATCAATTTTTTTTAACCAGGAATTAAACTCACAACCTCACACTTGCCAGGCAAGTGCTTACCCCACTAAACTAAATTAATTTTAAATTAATTATTACTACAAACATGAATGATCCAAAATTGCATTACATGATGGCAGGATGTTACATAACTGAAATTCATAAAGCAGAAGGGGAGGGCATAAAAACAGCACAACATTGGAAAAAGTTTGTTAGTTTCTTATAAAGTAAGGCACTTAATTATTTATGAAATTTTTCAGCTTTCTTTGTAGATATTTAAACAAAAGAAATGGCAAATAAAGTCTACAAAGATCTGTATATATATTTATATACATGTTACCCACAGAAGTATTAGTCAAAAGTTGACAACATGCCAAATGTCTGCTAACAAAAAAATGACTAATAGTTGTATGTGATGATGTGTTAGCTTGTGTCTAAATGTCCTCCCAAAGCTTCCTTCAGTCTTAGTTGGAGCTTTACAGAGATAGCTGAATCTAGAGTGTGTAGTGCTGGGGATCAGTGTGAGTGATTATTAAATCAGTCCACTGATTGGTTTGGCATGTTTCTGGCTAGGATTAAGGATGTGTGTGCCACACCTGCCCTGTGGTGAATATCCTGCATAAAATATAAGGGCCAGAAAAAAGGCTAATGCACTCTTACTTGTTGACTTATGTTGGACTGTATCTCCTTTGTGATGCCCTTCTGCCATGCCACCTGATTTGGATCCAGCCACATCTGGACTGAAATCTCCACAAACTGTGAGCCAAATAAAGCTTACTTCTTTTAAATTAGGATGTTTGGTGTTTTGTCCCAGAAATGAGAAAAGTAACTAAGATAAAATATAACAGTTCTTATTCACTATAAAATAACTAATGACACATAGGACCAGATGTATAAAGATCATGATAATTTTACCAGAAGAAATAAATTAGACACAAATAAATACCTACTCAGTGATTATTTAAATACAAGTAGAAAACAGACAAAATTCATGCTGTGAATAAGTTAGAATTGCTTTTTATTTTAAAGAGAGTAAAAACATGCAAAATAAAAGAGAAAAAGGCCAATCATAACAAACCAGCATAAGTGACACAAGACTTCAAAACAATATAAAATCAAGAATGGTTAAATAATGCCTCTTGTTACCTTCAAAACAGCTATAGATACCTTCAGATATAGATGTCAAACAAAACAGAACAGAATAGAACCGATAAGAACAAAACAATGAATGCAATAAAGGACTTCAAAACAATATAACCATAAATCCAAAATGGCTACCATAATATAACTTGCTATCTTTGAAACATCTGCTCATGCCATCAGATATAACAAAATCAAACAAAACAAAACAGAGCAAAATCCAACCCAACAAAACATTTATGAAAATGATACAGGATTTCAAAACAAGATAATAGGGAATTAACAATGGCTACCACCTTCAGAAGCAGATTTCCCAGAGATGCCAGAGATGCCACACTGTGTGCTGTGATGCTCTGAATAGATGATCAGACCATCAGCCCTAAACCTGCAAAGTCAGTGAAACACCAAACACCACAAAGCATCAAATTGCATTTTACGTCAATAGCTATCATCACAGCCTGTGTTTCTTTGGATCAGCAGGTTGCTTATGGGGTGTGTGGGGGGTTTGCTCTTCTTGTTTCCCACTCTACACACCAGAAGTGGCTAGGGTCTGCGTGTCCTCCTGCTGGTGGTGTCCTGCACACAGTGCTGGTTCACAGGGAGGGCCTGCTTTGGCCAGTCAATCGGTCAATCAGTTATTGATCCACAGGTTTTATGAATGACTATTGAATAGTACATACTAAGGAGAGAATAACATTTTTATTAAACATCAATACATAATTTATTCATTTTATTTTCATTAATGTGTACTTTGTTCATATTAATGGGGTTCAAAATGATATTTCAATACGTTATTATAATACACATTGATCAAATCCAGCCTCCATTTAAGTACCTTTTCCCTCTATCTCAACATCTAGTAATTACAGTTTACATGTGAAGTGATTTTCTTTTTGCATATCTTCAATGTATGAGAAGGAACACATGGTAATTATTTTTCTGTATCTAGTTAATTTCACATAACATATTATATGCCAGTTCCAACAATATTGCTACAAATTATATAAACTCACTCTTCATGGCTTAAATTTGCTCATATATACATATAAATCTTACTTAATCACTTTTTCATTGACTTAATATTTAACTATTATGAACAATGCTGAAATAAATGTGAATATACATTTCTCTCAGACACACTAATTTGATTTTTAGTGGGAGGTATATACCCAGAATTGGGACACCTAGGAAAGATTAATATAATCTTTTTTGTTTGTTTGTTTTTGGTACTGAACCCATGACCTTGCACTTGCCAGGCAAGTGTTTGTGCTGCTGAGCTAAATCCCCATCCCATAATTTTTAATATTATCAAGATATTATAAAACTATTAGAACAGTGCTGGACAAATAATAAATACTTCATAAAAGTAATTAATTGAATATAGTACCATTTTTAAAAAAACTTTCTTTTCTAGTTGCCTGTAACCATTTTGAATACAGAGAGTACTTTTCTCATACATTTTCTATGTGCTTTTAGGCAGGGATAACTAAATATATAACAAAGGTCAGATTATACTTAAGGTTTGTGTAAATATACCATGCTGCAACATAAATGCAATCGAAATGCAAGAGTAAAATTTAAAAAAAAGAAGCTTTCAAAAACAGAATATTGAGCCAGGCATGTTGGCACATACCTGCAATATCAACATGCAGGAGGCTGAAGCACTTGAACTTGATCACTGCAAGTTCAAGGCCAGCCAAGGCTACAAAGTGAGTTCAAGGCCAACCTGAATTGCAGAGTAAAACCCTGTCTCAAAAAGACAAACAAAGAACATAATATTGAGAAGTTTAAATAATTCCTTTATGTAAAACTGCTGGCAGTTTAACTCACATCAGACAAACCACATAAATGAAATATCTTTTAAAGCATATATAGAGCAACCCTTTCTGTACCCCCTTCTGTCTCTCTCAGAAAGTTTTCTTTCTCTCAATAAATATATTCTGCTCTTTAACTTCCACTGTTCCTAAAATTCATTCTTTGATTTTAGAGAACAGGAGCTTGTCCAGATTCTTATCTCAGAGGTCTTCCACTGAGATTACAGGATGGAGACTTAAAGCTGTGCACATACCCAAGATAAAAATGCCTGGTGTCATTCTAGAAATGCAAATTAAAACAGCATTGAGATTTCATCTCATTCCCAGAAAGAATAGCTGCCATCAAGAAATCAACTGATAACAAATGTTGGTGTGGCTGTGGGGAAAAAGCAACACTGCTCCACTGTTGGTGGGAGTGTAGACTGGAGCAGCCACTATGGAAATCAATATGCAGAATTCTCAGAAGACTAGGATTGGAAGTTCTATTCAATCCAGCTATTCCTTTCCTGGGCATTTTCCAAGAAAAACTGAAAAGGTCATGTCACAATGATATATGTGCATCCACGTTCATAGCAGCACAATTTGTAATAGCTAAATCTTGGAACAACCAAGATGTCTATGAACCACAGAGTAGATCAAAAAGATGTGGTATTTTGATACAATGGAATATTACTTAGCTACAAAAAAGGATGATTTTGAGGCTTTGTAGGTAAATGGAGACAACTTGAGACTATCCTCATAACTGAAATAAATAAGAATCATATTTACAAATATCACATTGTGTGTCTAGTGTAAAAAGTAATAAGAACTATAAGAGTAATAAAACCCCAAAATGTGTAATTGCTTTTATAAAAAAGAGGAAAAGAAAGTGCTCTAAAATGCATGTATGTTTAAGTGCATAGGATTGATAACCATGTTGCTAAGTTTTTTTTGGATCATTGAACAGAACTGTTTGCTGTCTCACTGTCCACTTTGTATGCTTTAATTTTGTAACTTAAACAACTATTTCTAAGAGGACAATATGTAATTTGTCATGTAATTTGGAATTTCTTACTTTTTTTGAGATTCTGTATTCTACCCTTTTCCTGTTTTGCTTCTTTACTCTTTAAATAAATTTTTTTAAAAAGCATATATAACTGAAATTTTAGGCATTGCAGAACATTTATTTCTATAGGTTTTGTTAAAAAAAAAAGTCCTGCGTGTGCAGTCTTTCATTATAAGCTTCTTAGGTATATAAAAAAAGTGAGGAACAAAAATAGATATGTAAGAATCATTTGAAAAACCTTATTTGCATATGTAAATTCTTTGGAAAGACTCAACTATAATTCTCATCTTTAAGAATTACACTTCTTGTGTTATCTATAAAGATATTACTTTCTCTAAAGTACAAATGCTAAGCAAATTTCCTGAATACATTGCCACTTAGCATTAACTTTTATTTATGGTCCGTTAGTCAGTTTCAGTCCGTGTGACAGTGCTCACATCCAAGCCAATATCAATTAATTTCTCAGTAACATTTCTGAGATGTCAACTGATTTATTAAAGTCAGCTTACATTACATCAAATGACTTAATGCTAGTCACCAATTATATCAAATTGAACAGTCTGCTTTTTCTGACACTACTTATTGTCCATGTATTTCCTTATATTGAACTTTATTATGCAGTGCACAAGCTATATTCCTTTTTCAAATCATTTGGTTCCCTAAAAAAGCAGCTGTTGAAAATAGTTTTGATTGATCATCAAGAAATTTTCACCCTTCCTTCCTAATGAAATCCAAATTTAATTCAGATATCTAGATTCCTTTCAGTTCAGGGAATGTGACCTTCAGCCTTAATTTAAAAAAAGAATTATAATTGTTCAGTTCAATCATAGTAATTAATTACACTTAGACAAAAATAAGAATATATAAAGGTGTATTTTCAAAAGGAAAATGTTAGGAAAATTATTGAGCTTGGTTTTCCTAGTTTATAAAAGGTCACATTACTCTGAATATTTGATTTGAGACTAAGCATAAAGTCACCTAGGTAGAATATGCCAAAAGAATAACTTGAAGATACAGAACTTGTAGCACTGAAATTCAAGTTAGATGACTGTGTTAATCCAAATGGAATATTGCATATTTTAGAAACATGTAAATGTGTAAATTAATTTCATTTGAATTTTATGATTATAACAATGTACTTTTTAATTCTTTCCTTATCCACCAAGACATCATCATGCAGCATAAACATTTCTTAATTTTTAGAAAAGGGAAAATAAGTGATTTACAGTTAACAGTATTTAGTGTACATAAAACTATTACTTACAGTTGCAACAATAACTGCAACATATTTTCAAATAGAAGTCTATTAAAATACAAAATTTAATTGGAAACAATTTTAGTAAAGAAATAGGGTGGGCCGTGACTGCTCACTGCTGTGCCATCCCAACACACGGGGCAGACACCCAACCCTGCTTCCAGGTGGTAAGACCACCCTCTGCATCTGGGGCCAGGCTAAGAAGCAGGAGAGGGACAGGCAACACTAAGTGGGCCCAGTGAGCTCCAAACAGTGAGCAAGGCCCAGAATCCAACCTTGGGCCAAGACCTGCGTGGCATCCCAGCACATGGGGCAAACTTGGAACTTCCCTCCCAGGGGAATTTTGTACTACTGTGGAGTAACTGTACTAAACTGAAGGGAGATCCAGTAAAGGCCTCACCCAAACAGAAGATCTCAGCAGGCCCCACTCAGTGTGGTGAGTATACCCCTAAAATAGAGCTGTACAGTGGGTAAATAGAGCCAGTAGTAAATCCCCCTCCAACTAACTGTAAGGCCTTGGTGAGTTTGACAAGAGTGTCAGTGACCCCCTCCTACACACAGAAAATGTCAGACACAGTGAAAATGGCAAAACAAAAAAGCAAAATGCAATCTCAAACATTAGTCCACCAAGAGCAATCTCAAACATCTAGTCCACCAGGAGAAAGTACAGGAGACACTGAAATAGAGGACTTCAAAAGTAACACACCAGAAATCTCTGAAGAGATAGCAAATGAAACCCAAAAACAACTCCATGGAGCTATAGAGGAAATCAAATTAGAAGTACTCTCCCATGTAAAGACAGAAATAACAACTTTAGTAAAGGAGTGGCTGAGCACAGCTAAAGAAGAAATAGAGAAAAAAGTACAAGAGCATGGGAAACTGATTGAAACCTTGAATGAACAATATAGAAAACATGAAGAATTCATGAAGCAAACACAAAGAGACAGCCAGGAAACAAAAAATTCTATTCAAAGCTTGGAAAACCACTTAAATGAAGCTGAGGATAGGATTTCAGACCTTGAGGATAGGATTGCAGTTAGTGATCATAAAAGGATAGAACTTTTTAAAATAATAAAACAGCATGAAATGACAATCCAAAGCTACAAGATGATGCCAAGAGCAACAATATAAGATTAATGGGCATTAGTGAAGATGCAGGAGTCAACACAAATGACACACATAAAATATTCACAGAAATAACAACAGAAAATTTCCCAAACATGGGGAAAGAATCTGATATGCAGATAAGTGAGGCATATAGAATGCCAAACAGTCACAAGCAACATAAATCCATACCCAGACACATAATAATTAAGATCTCAGACAAACAGCATAAAAACAGAATACTAAAATCTGTTAGAGAAAAGAAACAACTCATCTATCAAGGAAAGCCCATTAGAGTAATGGCAGACTTTTCACCACAAACCCTCAAGGCAAGATGAGCTTGGAGTGAGGTATTTTAAGCCCTGAAAGAAAACAACCTTCAACCCAGACTGATGTACCCAGCAAAATTTTTATTCCAATTTAATGGAGAAACAGGATAGTTCCATGACAAAGAACAACTGAAGAAATTCACATCCATGAAACCAACCCTAGAAAGTACTGAAAGACATACAAGACAGAGAAAAAATGACCACAATCCCCAAAATAACAACAGAAAGAAACTACCAGGCAGGACAAGCAATTAAATAGGGGAGAAAAGCAGGAAGCAAACAACTGGAACATAACATGGCAAAGTCCAGCCAGTACATACCAATGATATCCATACGTGTAAATGGCCTCAACTTACCTATCAAAAGAAATAGATTGGCAGAATGGATCATGAAACATGATCCCAAATTATGCTGTATACAAGAAACACATCTGACCCAAAAGGAAACTCATAGATTAAAAGTCAAAGGATGGAAAAGAGTATTTCATGCAACAGGAACCCTGAAAAAAGCAGGGGTAGCTATTCTATTTGCAGACAATGTGAACTTTAAACCTAAAATGACTAAAAGAGATAAAGAAGGTCACTACATACTCATTAGTGGAAAAATTCAATAGGAAGAATTAATGATTATAAATATATATGCACCAAACTCATGAGCACACAACTATATAAGACAGATACTAATGGACATGAAAAACCAAATGCACAGGTACACAATTATAACAGGAGACCTTAACAGTCCATTGTCACAAAGAGACAGATCAACTAGACAAAGAGTCAGCAAAGAAATAAGAGAACTGAATCATATCTGTGAGCAATTGGACTTAGTAGATGTTTACAGAGTATTCCACCCAATCACATCAGAATACACATTTTTCTCAGCTGTGCATGGGACTTTCTCCAAAATAGGCCATATATTATCCCATAAAATATTCATAAGTAAATGCAAAGGTATTGAAATCATCACATGCATAATATCTGATCATAGCTCATTAAAATTGGAAATCAATGGCAAAAGAAATTGCAAAACCTGCATAAATACATGGAAATTAAATAACAGCTTTTTGAACAACCAGTGGGCCACAGATTAAATTAAAGAAGAAATAAATCAATACCTACAATTCAATGAAAATGCAGAAATAACATACTGTAATCTGTGGGATGCAGTGAAAGCAATCTTAAGAAGGAAGTATATAGCAATAAATTGTCATATCAAGAAAACAGAATAAGCACAAATAAACAACCTAATGCTTCATCTCAAGCTTCTAGAAAAAGAAGAGCTAGCTAAACCCAAAGCTCATAGAAGAGAGGAAATTGTAAAGATTAGAGCAGAAATCAAAGCAATTGAAACTAAAAAAATACAAAGAATTAATGAGTCAAAAAGTTGTTTTTTTGAGAGAATAAACAAAATTGACAAACCCTAACTTTATCAAGAAAAATAAAGAAAAAACCCAAATTCATGCAATAAGAACTGAAAAGTGGGAAATTACTTCACATCCCATGGAAATTCAAAAGATCATGAATACCTACTTTGAAAATCTCTACTCACATAGAGTGGAAAACACAGAGGAAATGGGCAGATTCCTAGAAACATATGACCTACCAAAGCTCAACCAAGAACATATAGCAATTTTGAACAACCCAATATTACTTATTGAAATTAAAAACATAATTAAAAGCTTACCAACAAAGAAGAGTCCAGGTCCTAATGGATTGACAGCTGAATTCTACAAGAAATTTCAAGAAGATTTGATGCCAATACTCCTTAAAGTCTTCAGTGAAATTGAGAAGAAAGCATCCTCCCTAAATCATTCCTGGAGGCAAGTATTACTCTGATACCAAAACCAGAGAAAGACTCAACCAAAAAGGAGAACTATAGGCCAATCTCACTAATGAACATTGATGCAAAGATTCTCAATAAAATACTGGCAAATAGAATGCAGCAAATCATCAAGAAGATTATACATCATGACCAAGTGGGGTTCATTCCACGTATACGGGGATGGTTTAGCATATGCAAATCAATAGCTGTAATACACCACATCAACAGAGCCAAAACAAAAACCACATGGTCATCTGAATGGATGCAGAAAAAGGTTTTTTGATAAAAACCAACACATGCTCATGATAAAAACTCTTCAGAAACTTGGAATACTTGGAGTCTTCCACAACCTTATACAAGCCATCTATGACAAACCAACAGCCAACATTATACTAAGTGGGAAAAAAACCTGAAAGCTTTCACTTTAAAATCAATAACAAGGCAAGGATTTCCACTATCACCACTCCTTTTGAATACTAGCCAGGGCAAACAGACAAGAGAGAGAAATAAAAGAAATAGAGACAGGAAAGAAAGAAATTAAATTATTGCTATTTGCAGATGACATGATACTGTATATAGAAGACCCAAAAAACTCCATTAAAAGACTACTAGATGTAATAAACAAGTTCTTCAGAGTAGCTGGATACAAAGTCAATGCTCAAAAATCAATAGCATTCCTGTACACAAACAAAAAACTCACTGAGAGAGAAATTATGGAAATATCACCCTTTACAATAACATGTAAAAAATGAAATACTTAGGAATAAACCTAACTAAAAATGTAAAAAACCTATATGCTGAAAATTTTACTATGCTAAAAAAGGAGATTGAAGGGGATATTAGGAAACGGAAGGACATTCTTTGCTCTTGGTTAAGAAGAACCAACATTGTGAAAATGGCCATACTCCCCAAACTGTTTTACAGATTTAACGCAATCCCAATCAAAATACCATTGACATACCTCACAGATCTAGAGAAAACACTCCTAAATTTTATTTGGAAACAGAAGAATTCTAGAATAGCAAAGGCAATTCTGGGCAACAAAGGCAAGGCAGGAGGCATCTCAATTCCTGACTTGAATATGTACTACAAATCCACAGTGATACAATCAGCATGGTACTGGCAAAGAAATAGAGCTGAGGATCAATGGAACAGATTAGAAGATGAAAGCACAACTACAAAGACACTCAGCCACCTGATATTTGACAAAGGGGCTAAACATGTTCACTGGAAGAAGGATAGACTTTTTAATAAATTGTACTGGAAAAACTGGCTCTCCACATGCCGAAGACTGAAACTAGATCATGGCTATCACCATGCACAAAACTAAAGTCTAAATGGATCAAAGACCTCAGTATTAAAACAGAAACACTAAATCTACTGGAAGACAAGGTAGATAGAAGTCTTGGAGACATAGGGGTAGGCAGAGAATTCATGAACAAAATCCAAACTGCATGGGAAACACTTCAAAGAATCAACAAATGGTATCTCACATTATTGAAAAGTTTCTGCACTTCAAAAGAAATCACCAACAGAGTGAAAAGAAAACCCATAGAGTGGGAAGGAATTTTAGCCAGCAACCCCTCAGCAAAGGACTTATATTCAGAACATATAAAGAATTGAAAAACATCAAGCCCCCCAAATTCAAAGACCCTCTCCAAAAATGGGCATCTGAGATGAACACACAGTTCTCAGAGAAAGATATTCAAATGGCAAATAAATACATGAAGAAATGTTCACCATCACTGATCATTTGAGAAATGCAAATTAAAACAACATTGAGATTTCACCTGACTCTGGAAAGAATAGCTGCCATCATCAACTGATAACAAATGTAGGTGAGGCTGCAGGGGGAAAAAGGAACACCCCTCCACTGTTGGTGGGAGTGTAGACTGGTACAACCACTATGGAAATCTGTATTGAGAATTCTCAGAAGACTAGGATTGGAAGCTCCATTCAATCCAGCTATTCCCCTCCTGGGCATTTTTCAAGAAAAGCTGAAAAGGTCATGTCACAGTGATGTATGTGCTCCCATGTTCATAGCAGCACAATTTATAATAGCTAAATCTTGGAAACAACAAGATGCTCATCAACTGTGGAGTGGATGAAAAAGATGTGGTATTTTTATACAATGGATTATTACTTAGCTACAAAAAATGATGATCTTGAGGTCTTCATAGGTAAATGGACACAACTTGAGACTATCCTCATAACTGAAATAAATAAGAATCATATTTATAAATATCATATTGTATCTCTAGTGCAAAAAGTAATAAGATCTATAAGAGTAATAAAACTCCAAATATGTAATTACTGTTGTAAAAAAGGAAAAGAAAGTGCTCTAAGTGATATAACTGCATGTATGTTTGAGTATGTAAAATAAATGATCATATTGCTGAATCTTAGTTGGATGGTTGAGCAGAACTGTTTTCAGTCTCATTGTTTGAATGTCTACCATATATCCTTTAATTTTGTAACTTGAACAACTATATCCAACATGACAATATGTAATTTATTAACTAGTGATTTCTCAGTTTTTTTTCTCTTTTTTTCTTTTGGAATTCTGCATTGGTGCTACCCTTTTTTCTGTTTTGCTTTTTTTTCTGTTTAAATAAAATTTTAAAAAATTTGTAATTGCTACTGTAAAAAAAAGGGAATAGGAAGTGCTATAAAAGATATAACTGCATGTATATTTAAGTGTGTAGGATTGATAACCATATTTCTAAGTTCTTTTTGCATCATTGAATAGATCTTTTTGCAGTCTCACTGCCTGAATGTCTACTTTGTATGCTTTAATTTTGTAACTTAAACAACTATTTCTAAGGACAATATGTAATTTATCAACTAGTGATTTCTTACTGTTTATCTTTTTTTGAAATTCTGTAATATTTCTACCCTTTCTGTTTTTTCTTTTTAAATAAAATTTAAAAAAAAGAAATAGATGTACTCAATTAAAATTTTATAAGCATTTTTAAATTTACATTGTTTGATTGATTCATGCTGAGCCATATGTGGGCATTTATATCTATTTTTGAAGTGAACGATGGAAATTAAACTAACAATGTAGTTTTTCAGTAGTATTAGGCATATTTTATGTGCTCCATAGTCAAACATAGCTTGTGTTCATATTACATAACATTGTAGAATATTTCTATCAATGTACCAGTAATCATCAAACTGTGATTTATAAACTTTCACTAATTTTTATAAATGAGAGTTTGCTAAACACAGATATATCCACTTATCCACTTATATATTGATATAGATGATTTTACACTACAATGGGAGAAATATGGTAAGCAAAACCTAACAGATTGATAATTAAAATCATTTCGAAAAATTTTCTGACCTATTTTCTAAAGTTCTAAAACATTATTTAAATGGAATAAGCACAAATAATCTGTACTGTAATATTGATAAGCAAACATATCTTTAAAAATGATAAAATAATTTTATAGTCACAAAATGATCATAATATTTAATTGTATTATGTTATTTATTTTTGTTCACCTACTTTTGTAGTATTCTGGATAAAAAATGTAAATTTTTCTCACATTTAGAAGCCTGCAGTATAAAAAATAATAATGTGTAAGTATGAAAATATTATCTAATTTTTTGACTATAGAATTTTCCATGAATTCCTTTGTACTTGCATAGATATTATTTCTTCTAAGGAGATTGTCCTCATCATATGATTAAGGAAATATTTTTCACATTGCCAGTCTTTGGCAACAATGCTAATATAAAGAGAATCATTTCTTGCAACTGCTGTTGCTCTGTATCAATAAAATGCTAATTGGCTTGTCTGAAGTTTTATCATTATAAGTAAACCACAAACCTTTTCTAAAATTGATTTATATTCACATTTGAAACATTTTAATAATTCCTAAAATTATGAAAATAGGTTTTGAATTCAATCTCCTATAATTTTCACATCAAGTTTTTTTTGAAAGGTAACTTAAGATATGTTTAGAGGGCTGGGGATTTAGCTCAGTGGCATAAGCACCTGCCTTGCAAGTATACAGTCATGAGTTCAATCCCCGGTACAAAATATATATATATATATATATGTTTAGAAACCAGCATATACATTCAATGTGGAAATGAAAAGAACTATAAGTGATAGAGATATAAAACTTTTCATTTGCTCATTATTACTTTAGATAATGATTAAGAGCACAAATTTTTTCAGATACTTTTATTCCCACGGTTGTGAATTTAGCAGCTGGGTAAACTACATCAATGCTATTTAAATAATATAATGTAAATAATACAGTATAATAAACTACTTATATTATTTAAAATAAAAATTCTATTTCTCATTATGGAAATTTAAATCATTAAACAGTATTACGTTGCCTGTAAGGGGGGATTTTTTCACAATATCAAAATTGCTTATTCTCTCAATCATTAATATACTTACACATTGACTTTTTCTCATTAGTCATAACTACATAAAATACTGATAGTTGACAATATTTTTAGCTTGCAGAAAGATATACACAGAACATTTTATTCTATCTCATTGGTTATCACATTTTTCAATGAACCTAACTATGTCAAAAAGAATTGAGAATTTGATATCCAAACAAACAAATTTAAACTAATGTCTGATACTGATCTTTCTGTGGTGTCTGTCTTTCTTACTCCAGATTTATTTAAAATCTCTTTTTTTCTAGTTCTAATTAAACATTCATCTATTTTAAAGTAAAAGCTATGTTTCTTTGATCTTTTCTGTTGTATATTAATCTCTTATTTATTCTAATATTTATTATCAGCTATTTTGTAACTTAAAGAGTTAAACTATTTTTTATTTCCCTTTTCCTCTTGCATATCCTCTACATTCATTGATGGTCCAGTATTAATATTCAATATGCTATAATTGTGAATTTTAAAATTGTGTTTCTGTTTTTAATTTTTAGCTTCATACAATTATGGTCAAAAATATACTTGATATGATTTGATTTTTTATAATTAATTTTATTGGTACAATTTAGATATGCATTTTGATCACATTAATAATAGGGAATTTGTACCTATACATAGTGTACTTTAGTTCTTCTTTTTCCCCATTCCTCTCCTCTCTCTTTAACTCTTCCCTTCCTTACTTACAAAGTTTTGTTTCCATTTATTTCTTTTTTTTTATTTTAAAGAGAACAAAACAAAACAAATAGAATAAAGCAAATCAGAACAGAACAATGCAAGTAGCACAAGATGCCAAAACAAAGGGACAGGAAATCAACAATGGCTATTTTGAAGAAAATGAGACATGGTAGCCATTATTGATTTCCTATCAACTTGTTTTGAAGTCCCAAAGCTTTCATTTTTTTTGTTTTGATTAGTTTTAGTCTATTTTGTAATATTCGATTTTATTATATTTGATTCTCTAATGCTTTTTATCTATTTGTTGAAATTTAGATTTCTTGTATTTCTTTCTTGATTTTTAGCTGTCCCTATGTGTTCTCTTATAATTCCCTGCCATTATCAATGATTGTTTTGATATCTTTGTTACATAATTTTTATGTGCACACTCTTCATGGTAAGCCATTGAGGTTTTATTAGTTTTTTGCTTACTCCCTTTGGTGACATTATATTTTCTTGATTCTTCATGTTCTTTGCAGCCTTAGATTCTTGTCTTCCCATTTAAAGAATCACTCATTTTTTTGTCTTTATTGAATGGCTTTTGAAGACAAAGTCTTTTACCTGTGTGGCTTGCTAGAGTCTCTGAGAAAATCTGACTCTTTCTATGGTTGTGCTACTCCAGTTGTTTTCTTCTCTTTTTCCACTAAGTCTTAGGATTGTGTACTGATAAATTCAAAATATTGTGTGTACTGATAAGTTATTTACTGATAACATTTGTCTTCATTCCAATTAAACATACTCTGAAAAAAGATGCTATGGGAATGAAAAAATATTGCAGACTGGAAAATATTTGCTGCTACACATTTGAGGAACATTTATATATGAAGTACACAAAATCTTTTAAAATTCAAAACAAACAGACAAACAAAAACAGAAATCACCTGAAAAGATCTAAATAGACACTTTATCAAATAGGGTATACAAATGGAGAGTAAGCCTGTGACACAATACTCTATGTTATTTGTCATCAGAGAATTGATAATTAAACCAATAATTAAATTAAAACAGTAATATACAATTACCTTGTTTATTTATCACTGTTAGAGTATTCTGGTGCAATAGAGAAGCAAAAGTACAAAAATGAACAGGTTTATTGAGTTGAGGACGTGGGAAAGAGCACACCACCCATGGCGGGCGGGCTGTCTCCTTCAACCAGACATAGAGGCAGAGAGTTATATGACCTCTGATTCAAGTGGTGCATGGGGCAGATATTGATACCATGTGAGGAACTGATTGGAATTCTCTGTTCATGCAAACAGGAAGGCAACTTGCATTTAGGGCTGAAGAAGAAGCAGGAAGTGATAAGCCTTCCCGCTTTGACCTTCTGCCATGTTAGACTATGGCCTTAACTGTACAGTAATTTATACCAGGGCAAGAACCTTTCAATTACAATGACTGAAATCGAAACATCCGACAATTATAAATGTTGGCAAGTAGATAAAAGCAGCAAATTCTTATTCTTTGATGTTTAGAATACAAAATGCTACACCTGCCTTGGTGAATATTTTGGGTTTTTACACAGAATTAGAGAGTCTCATCACAAAATTAAGGAAAAGTACCAATGAATACTTTCTCAATTATTTTGGAAATTTTTATTACCACATAGCTTTACTACAGTGTGCAGTGCTTGTTTATCAGCATCTATGAATTAATATTAACACCTATACTTTCAAAAATATTTAGGAATCAAAAAGCAAAGTTGTGAAAATTTCAATAAAAGAGAAATTAGCCTTTGTGTCAATAAAAATATAGATAGAAATATACAGATAATGGAACATTGAGCTCAGTTTATATTTATATGCTACACTTATTTTTGAACACATTAAGAGATTATGTGAGCACTGATCAACATTTGACATTAAATTTTACAATGCAGTCATTAAAGACAACATATGTTTTATATTTTCAATACCCCTCTATCAAAAAATGGAAAAGATAAATTTGATACAAAATTTGGAAAAATATATCAAGATATTTCAGTACATACCTCAATTTTGTATGACTGTTGGATGTATTGTTTTAACTCATCTTTTGTATTGTAATATTATAAAAATAAACATAAGGATTATCAAATTAATAAAATTCTATGAAAAGTAATATATTTTCTATATTTCTTAGGTTGCACACTTAAAATTCATTACATAAACAAGTAAAGCAAAAGGATTAGGATTAGGTAAAATATGTTATGAAGACAAATTGTTCTATAGATTTAAAATGACATGGGATCAATTATGCCATTTTATAAAAGAGGTTCCTGATGTAGCCTTTTGTATCAATAATTTGCCTGCATATGTGACAATAACAGCGCTCTATTAATAAAAGAGTTCTTTTGTCCTAATTAGAAATTTCTTGACATGCTGTTCTGTTTGTTTTAAAAAGTTGGCAAATATAATGTCATTTTTGTTTATTTCTTAAGTATACTTGTAAATAATTGCACAAAATCCTGATACTCATTTCTTAACAAAAAGATTATAAGCCCTGGTGAACAGAGCTCATTATCTTTAATCACTAATAGAAAATACCATACAGAATTTTGTTTTATTTGCTCCTCTCAAAAAGTAACGTAACTTCCTATGTAATTACATATTCATAATCACCTGCCTTTCTGGTTCCTTCCCCCTAAGAATTGTCTGAACAATTACCATGCAGTAATACACCGTATATGGGAATTGTCTCAGTTTTTCAATTTTCCTGGGATTTGCATCTCCTTATTTAACATGTTCCTTGTTTCTGTTATTATACAAGAAATCATGCCTGATTAAGTTCAGACAGTTTGCAAGGCAGGGGGTTTGTGTAATTGCGATCATACTCTGCAGGGTTTTACTTAATTGTCATCTCTTTTGAAACTAGATTAGAGGATTTTTTTTGAGTGTGCTGCTCACCTGTTTATTCATTACATTAATTTAAGTGGTCTTCCCTGCTATTTTTGAAAAGCCTGCCACCAGGAGAATTGGTGAGGTCATTCTTTAAAATTCTATCATTCAACAGCATTTATTGACATTATATCACTTTATCATATGGTGTCACGTATCTGTGAACTCCCTAACTTTCCTCAGATACCTAGTATTACTAAAGAACTAGGAAATGTTATATCTGCCTCAGAATAACTATGCAGAAAATTGGCAATCACAAAAGTGAATTTTAAATCATCTAAATCATATAATCTATAAAAGGCTTGCTTTGTTTTGTAGACCTGGAGATCAAATCCAGTGCCTCAGGCATGCCAGGTAAGCCATCCTATCACCGAGTTACATTTCAACACCCTGAAATATATTATTGATAAGAAATGGACACTGGATACAAGACACTGCAAATCAGAGTGACATAAATTACATTGTTTTTTTCTTCAAAATAATTGTAAAATTCATTTCTGACATATAGTTTAATTTTCTACTTTCTACAGTTGTAGTAATAACCAATGTTTCCAAACAAGAAATTGCGGACAGATTTTACCAAAACAGTATAATATTAAAAATGTGCCAAATAATTTTAAAATGAATGATTTACAATGTAAGTTTGCTCCAGGAGTTGTGGGGCATATCTGTAACCCCAGCACTCAGGATCCTGAGGCAGGAAGATCACAGGGAGTTTAAGGACTGCCTGGGCTACATAGTGAGCTCAAATAGTAAGCTTAAGGCCAATCTAAAATGCATAGTGAAGTGTATGTATAATGAAATAAGTAAATCTGGCTAAATAATATATGTAGTACCTCAATATTTATTAATTTTGTGGTAAGAATAAATTAATTTTGTTATTCACATTTTCCAATAATACAATATAATTTAACTATGTCACCATATTATACAATAAATCCCTAAAATTTATATATTCTATGTGAAATTTTATATTCTTTGTCCAACATCCATACGTAACTACTCCAGGCCTTATCAGCCACCATCAAATGTTCTCCAAGGTAATAACATTTCAAAGTTATACATATGAGTGAGATCACATGTTATTTGTCCTTTAGTGCCTGATTCTTTTCTATTTGTCTTAAAATTTGCACCAACATTCATCTATGTTGTTAAAAATTATAGAATTTTTCATCTATTTTTAATAGCTTAAGAGCTTTCCATTGAATACACACACACACACACACACTTGCATGTGTGTCACATTTCCTACATTGATTGTTCAGTGAAATGACAGCAGGAAGATACTATATCTTGAATTTTGGCAATATTTTTGCAAAAAGCATGAGAGTGCAAATATCTTTTTAATGTCTTGATTTTATTTCCTTTTCAACATATAAGCAATACTGTTATTGAGGAATCCAATGAAACTTCTCTTTCTATTTCTTTTCTGAAATATCTATAGTGTTGTTATGGTTTGAGTCTTGATATCCCCCCAAAGCCTCATGCAGATATGGAGGTCAGCTTGTAGAGTTTGTGAGTGACTTATGTTCCAATGTTGGAATTATAGGTGTGAGTGCTACACCAAGTAGGTGTGGTGTGCATCCAATATAAGGGACAGAAAGAGTCTTCTCTCCATGATCCCCCCCTTTTACTACCGTTGCTTGTGCTATTTTCCACCACCACAAACTGTTGCCCTCTGCCTTGTGCCATTCTGCCTTGCAGCCAGATGATTATGAAATCTACACAATCTGTGAGCTTAATAAACCTTTTCTTTCTGAAATTTGTGTATTTTATCTCAGTAGTGAGAGAACAGTAACCAAGACAAGCATTTTCCATGTGGTTCTAATTTATATTTTTATCAAAAGTGTGTGAGAATTTCTTTTCCACTGTCTTTTAAGCAGGTGCTGTCCTTCCTTTTTGATAACATTCTAGTAGATGAGAGGTAGTATCTCACTGTGATTGTTATAGTCACATAAGCTTGATGTAATAGGATTAGAAATATTGACCATTTTGTCACATAACTATCAGTTATTTGAACATTTCCTTCTGAGAAATTATTCAAGTGTTTTGCCCATTTTTGATCAGGTTGTTTTTTTATTGAATGACTTGAGTACAGATTTTAGATATTAGACCTTTGTCAGATATAAAGTTCTCAAATACTTTCCTCCATGTTGAATGTTGTTTCTTCATTCTTCTCTATGCTGGCAACAAGCTTTGTAGTTTGATGTAATCTCACTGGTCTACACTTGCTTTGCTTTTCTGTAGTTTGAGAAATCACATCCAAAAAACCATTGTGCAGAGGAATTTCATAGAACTTTTCCTTGACATTTTCTTCTAATAGTTTCATTGGACAGTTTTATTAACAGGATAGAAAAACTGAATCCTCCTTCAAATGGAAAAATATAAACACTATTGCACTAAAACTCCTCAGAAAAATTTAAAGTGTGTAAAACTATTGTAAGCAAAAATAGTCTACTACTTCTACTAGGGCTAAAACAAATAGGAAATTTTTGTATAATTGCAAAATGAGCAAAGAGGAAATTTTTGTATAATCGCAGAATTACCCATTTAAAAGCTGATGGGACCAAAAAAGTTTTATTTACACAATAAAATATGACACAATACACATGACTTTTAAGGCACAATACACATGACTTCTAAGTGAGAGCTGAGTGCATGTAGATGTCATTTTCAGAAACTCTGCAAACAATAGGAAGAAGGAAGGAAATACCCTACCCTTCTTGTTCTTCTTGTCCTCCAATATTTTGCAAGTATTTTTAATCATCCAACCTTAATAGGAAATAAGTTGGTAAGGGGACTGTAGGAAGTAGTTTAGAAAAGTACCAAAGCTACTGACAAGTAGAAAACAGAGGACTCGACTGTCAGGGTGTTTCCATTTTGTTAACCCTTATTGCTGCAGTGTTTATATTCACATACATTTGTGCCTCCATTTAAAATGGAAAAAATTATATATAAAGACTATCTTCTTACTTTTCAAAACCCTGTTGAAGAAATATAACTAAAACAGTATTTCCTATATCCCAAAAATCTCTGTAGAAAAAAATAATAAATTTTATATTGACTAAGCACTGAAGCAAAATGTGATGTAAATCATAAGAAAACAGCAGAGATAAAGCAGAAGCAAATGTAAATATCATCCTCTTAAATAAGCACATGTGACAAATTACATATAAATTCTCAATAATAACTTGTTCTAAACTAAGAGAATGTGATAGTACCACTTACATACATAGTTCTCCTAAATTTATTTCATAAATATGTGATTTTGTTAACTCATTTACTTTATCTAAAAAAAATGTTACATTTTTATTAGAGGAAGTAGTTCAGCCACAAGTTGTAGAGGCTATCTTCCTTCATAAAGTGGAGATAGGATGCTGTTTCTGTGGCATTTATATTTCAGAAGGATTGCTCTCAAATTCCTAAGAAAGATATGCTCAAATTTTAAAGCTGCAAAAAACCTTTCTATAATTTTAAAAAGATTTACACTCATTTCAAAAAGAGAATGAATTTACAGCAATCCGTTTTCTAAAGTAAATTTTCTGAAAACAAATCAGGGCAAGGCAACTTACTGAAGAAATTCTTTTTTGTTTAATTTACACTTAGCCTTAATCTAAAAATTCAGGGAACCACATTGTCTCAGCAGTCACTGTAGCTTTTTCAGAGTTCATCCTCTTCATTTATCTCCTTTCTTTAGATTTAAATGTATCTTTTAGAATCTAATCAGAGCTATACTAAAATTCTTAAAATTAAACTTTACCCAAATCTCTTGACTCTAAACACTAGAGAAGGGTGAAAGGGAAATAAACACCTAGAACACGTAGCCATATACTTAAAATTCGTAATCCCACCACTGTTCTTTCAGCTGATGGTCAAAAAACAGTATTTTCATTTACCAATATTAGCTTTAAATTTTTGATTATATATAACCTTTGAGTTTCCTATCTACATTTACTTTTCTCTTTATCTATTATGTTCTCGGAAGTTTTTTTTTTTTTCATATTGGGGATCAAACTCAATACTTTGCGCTTGCCAAGCTGAGTACTTGTGCCGCTGAGCTAAACCCCAGGAAGTTCATTTTGAATTCACTACATTTGCTCAAAAATTAAGTAGGGTCAATCAAGTCTTAGTTTGTTTTCAAATCACATTTAAAATGCAACACTCTTTTAAAAAGTTCATATAGCGTTAAGTCATATGATGCATGGAACTATATGTATATAATGGATTATTTCAATAACAGTTATAATAACATATTATCATTTGCTTTTTGGAAAATTTAACTTTCTTGAAAATTTCTCCTAGAAACATTAAAATTGTTGTCTGATGATTCCACCAGTCTAATCTCTCAGAGTTGCATGGCTTTATTAGGTTTAAAAACAGAATGGGAAAGTATTTATGCTAGGATTATAATTTCCAACCTGCATTTAAGATCTACATACATCACTTAGTAACTAGTAACTTCATCTGGAGTTCATCAAGATATACTTTCTCATTATGACACTTTCTTTCTGTGTTCTTTACAGCATTAAAAGCAAGCCTAAGAGCTCATGCTATGACTCATGTTCTGCTACAGCTGCTGCTGCGTATACTGTTCCTGTTTTCATCCAACTCTAAATAGTCTGAATTCTATATTTTGTCCTCCTAAACATCTCATATGTCTATCGTTGACAAAGATCTAATTTCTGTCCCTTCTGCTAAATTGCCAAAATTCTTTCTGCTAAATCCATTTTCCATTATCAAGTTGTAACTTCTACATTTGACAGCATTAATCAATGTCTTTCTCATGTTTTCTTTCCTAGCATCAACAGCACCGCAGTACTTACTTAAAAAGTTGTTAAGACTGAAGAAGATCATCAACACTATTTTGGAGGAAACAGCCCCAATTCTATTTCCTACTTGCTCCTCTCTACCATAAGTGGTTAATTATCTATAGGTGCCAAGATTTTGCTTCATAAAATGTAAAATAAGGACTCTGGGGTCAGAAAGCTTACTTTTTAATTCTGACTCTGTCAATTTTTAAGCAAATATCTAAATTTCAGGAGTTTTTTTTTTCATCTGTGTTTTTCATCTGTGATGTAAAGTAGAGGCAAATATGAACATTTTATAACATTTCCTAGCATATTACTTGTTTTATCTAGTTATTGTGGAATTCAATATGCTACATGAAATGAAACTAAAACAGGACTTCACACAGAGTAAGAAACTTGGAATTATGAAAAACCATACAGAGTTGACTTTAAATGTTAGAAAAACTTTCACAAAGGGTACATGATTCCTGTTGTGAGTGACTACAGTAAGTGGAGATTTTGATTTCAATCCTGAATACAAGTCCAAGGTATAAATACCAAGTTTCATAGTTACAGTGCTCAACATAAAATTATCTCATAATTGGAAAATGGCAATATATTGGAAGACAAATTTAGACACTGAAAACACTTATTATTAAAGCTGAAATTCTAAAATTACTTTGTGTTATATTTTGCTTTTTTGTTTTCTCTTAAATAAATCTTTGACTTGTTAGCAGTTCCATACTATGGATTCTCACCAGAGAAGTATGTATGGTTCACATTTTAATATTCATTTGGCCACCTCACTTCCCCAAAGCCAATAATGTTGAAAATTACAATTAATAATATATTATCAGGTAATGTTTAACATAATGAAAATAAAGTCAGACAGAAGATGCCAGAAGGTAGAAAAGATCAAAATTTCTTTATCACACACACACACACACACACACACACATACACACCACATATCATCACTATTATCACTAAGATTCTAAATATTTGATTCTGTGCTGACTAATATCTTACAGGTTGTGCAAGGCTCTCCTTTGTCTCTCTCATCTGCCTATGTGACTTCTTGTTATATACTTTGAAAAATCACCAAGCACGAATTTTGAGAAATTACTGCTCCAGGGTACACTGACTACAGTGTAGCTATTAATGCTGATTATAAACTTAGGAACTGTATTTAGATTATACATTGGTACTCAAATGTTGTTTTAATAAAGATTTTCTGTTTGACTACCTAATAAGAATTGATTCACTGAACACATTTTAATAAAGTCAGTCTCTTTATCAAAGGGATTATTAGCTGATAGAAATTTTTATTGTCAAACCTAAAAATTTAACAAGTTATAACTATTTGTTTCATTTTAATTCCAAGAAACTTTATGTTCTCTGGGTAGAATTAGTTATATTTCTTTTTACCAAAAGATATGAAAAGTAGAAAGCAAATCTATTTTCATCAAAAGAAATCTTAATACCTTTAAAATTTAATGTTTCTAGATCTAACTTCTCTTACTAGAATTTCTTAATTGTGCTAATAATGGCATAGAAAATGATAAAAAGGCCTATATTCCTTAAGAGTATAGTTAGGGTCAATTTATTTTCTTAAATTTATGACTGTTTCTCAAATTTTGACCATTTTTGAAAAACATTTTGAGAGCATAATGTTTTTAAACATTCAGTTTTTTATTGATTTGTTTTAAATTTCAAATTTTTTCCATAAAGCTATTCACAGCCATCTACTTAAATATTATTGTATATTTCTTTCTGATTACTTAGTTATCTGATAAAATACTACATTTAGGCAATTTTTCATAACATTGCTTTAGAGCTATAAATCTAACAACTTTTACAAGAACACTCTTATTTTCTCTTTTTTAGTACTAGAGAGCAAGCTAAAGGTCTTCTACATGTACAGGATTTATAAAATATAATGTATCTATTGATTTAGTGATTATGTGTCTTCTAAATATAATCTTGACTACTTATTGAATTTACTACCTTTCTGCAGTATATAACCATATATGTATGCAAAGTAATTCTAAAGACTTAATTTATAAAAATACATTCAGTGATGACCTGAAAAAATATAATTAAATTCAATGTCACTATTCTAAAGTAATGCTTTTTCTCAATTTTTACATTATACTGAGAAAAGACAAGGTGGTATATGCCCATGATTCCAGTATTTGGGGAGCTGATGCAAGAGGATGGCTGCAAGTTTGAGACCAGCCTGGACTACATAATGCATTGGAGACCAGCCTGAAATATATAGTGAAATGCTGTCTCAAAAACAAACACAAAAACATTATACTCTGGATTTAGAAAGTAATTTTTAATTAAGGGGAAACCTTAGCAGAGGCATGATGGTGAATGTATGTGATCCCCACCCTCAAGGAGACAGACACAGGAGAAATGCAATTTGGACTCCACCCTGGGTAAAATCTATTTCTCATTAATTGCTACATTTGTCCTTTTCTGAATTACTTGATTTTCTTATATCTACTTTAAAAAATATATTTAATACGCTTTTTATAAAAAGAATGCACTTTTCAATAGACAAAGGGTGGCAGAAATACTCCTTTTACAACACAAAAGTGAATGAAAATGAGTATTTGCATATTAGCATTTCTATTTGCATTCGCATATTTTATTTATTTAATGTTCTATTTTATTTTCTTGTGTAATTTTACTTGCATGCATCACAGAAAAAGAAAAAGATATTTTAAAGTATTTTTTAAAAACTATACTACAGAGAAAAGAGATGATCTCATGCTTTCCTCATTCATTTCACTAGCTAAAAGCTTACTAGTTTGAGGTATTTGTTTCACATCTAAAAATGCAAAATAAAATACATTGCTATCTTTGTTTTTAGAGGTTTCACATATTGGCAAATCTAAACATTTTTCACTGGTTTTAAAATTTTCGTGGTGTTTACACTGAAGTAGGAGAAAAAAGGAAAAGAATTTGATCTTCATCCTATGTTATAAAATATAAGAAAACTATATCCACTGATGACCTCATATAAACATTGTATCACAGGCTAATGAGTTACTATCACACTATCAGAATATTCTGACATAACCAATACTATTTGACACCGTTTTCTAAGAGAAATTTTTTGGATGATATTTTAACTTATTTTTTTATTTCTTCTTTCTATATGGAGGATGTTTAGTAAACATGCCTTGCTTGTGACTGATGCCTGGTAAAATCAAATTTAAGGCTAAATTTAATTAGGCCCACAGATGGTGAAACATAATTGATGATAACATGTCAATATAAACTGAAATGAACTGTTTTTAAAACGATGTCAACACTAGGAAAAAAATAACAGCATTATCAAACACTATTGCAGAGCTTCAAGGAGTAATGCATTTAATTTCTAATTTCAGATGTCCTAGGCTCAGAGACTCCTTGGATTATCTGAGAAACTATTCCTCAATAGCAATGATATTTTGCTTTATATCCACTATAGAAAAAAATAATAAAACTGATTGTTTATGTAGATAATTTATAAGCTATTATTCTTTTGGTAACTGTATGAGTCACTACCACTTGAGCACAAAAAGAAGAAAAAAAGAATATAACCTTTCTTTGGGATGATTTAGTGTCTGCTGTAATGAAATAACTTTGATTTTGTGATTTTGTGTGCCAGTGGTCACCCCTCATTTGTATGTGACAAACTTGAGTGTAAGTAAAGAACAAGTACTATTGGATGAAAAATGACCAAGCAAAAATTTTAAGGGACAAAATATCAAAATGAGTTTTAAAGTTTTGTGTGCAGTAGACTTCTACATTTACTATGAATGAAGATAGAGAACTTTTTACTTGGAAATGCAATTAATCAAATCAAGAAAACATAAAAAGCAAAAAAACAATTTAAAGAAAGCCATGTTACCAAAAGAGTTAAAATGCAAATCCTTACCAAGAAAAATGTATTATCTGTAGTGGAATAAATTATTTAATTTTGACATAACTCATTTTAAGCATACCAAGATCTGTATTGATTAGCTATTAATAAAATCTTAATACTAATTTAAAATAATTTGCAATTTATTTCTCAAGATTTGTTAGTACAGTATCACTTTCAATGAATAGATATACAGATGACAATAACAGTAAAAATATCTAGTGGATATTTTCTTTATTATACTACAAAACTGGTTGGACATTAGTTTACACTGTTATTGCATTTTAGTTCACAGTAACAGGAAATCAATAGTCATATTTTAACATAAAACATGGCAGAGGGACAAAGTGAGTAACTTTTTCTAGGTAATAAAATGTAAAGAGAAAGTATGACTTAAACTCAGGCCTGTCTGATCAAAGCAAGTGTTTCTAGAGCATAATGTTTCTAGTCATTTGGTAGGAAATTCAAGACAATTTATTCAAGCAATGACAAAAAAGCATTTACTTAATTATTAACTTCTTTCTTCCTAACAGTGTGCCATAAAGTGCAAAGTACACTGTCTTTCCTGTAGACATCAGCATACGGACAGACTCAAGTAAATGTACATGTACATAATACACAGAAATAGTAACAAATGAACATATTTCACAATGATTTGTTCATATATTCTTTCAATCAATGTAGAAGAACAAAATGTAAATTGGACTTCTATCATGTTAGGAGGAAGACTTGTACAACATATGATAGTTTTGCCTTCTTGAAATTATATTATACAAGTTATCAGTGCTCTATGAGAACTTTTACTTCTATAAATACACTTATTATCCCTGTCAATGCAATATGCTTCAAAAATTGAAAAGTGAAAATACCGAATATGGTGTTTTCATTTTAAAAATATAGTTCATAATCTAAATTAACAGTATGAAATTCTTTAGCTACTTATTCTTTATTCCTTTATTTTCTATTTTATCAAATTTTCTAGTGTTTTTGCTCTTATTTATAGGAAACTGCATCCTGTTTTGTCTCCTACTCTGTATGAAACTATGTAAGGCAAGACTGTTTTTTTTTTCAGCCACTATTTATTTCTATAACCTAGACTATTCCCTCCTGGGATTGCATTATCTTGATGATATTAGTGGATAAGTATTAATATATCTATCATCTCACATTAACCTATGCAAATGAATTTATAAAATGCAAATGAAAGCAAACAATGTAAAATTACAATCTGCTTCAAGTCTTATTTTTGTCATATCTTTTAGTTAGTTTTACTGAAATTACTGTATACTTAGTTTTTAAAAATATATTTATTCATGTTAATGTTTATACATGCATATTTGTATTTGTATTCCTTATTTTACATTTTGTATCTTTACCATCTTACTACATCAATCTCTATAATCAAAAAAAGTAAATATTTTGTCAAATTAAAGTTAACTTTTTTCGAGACAGGGTCTCTCTATGTACTTCAAACAGGCCTCGAACTCAGCAATCCTGTTGTCTCAGCCTCCCAAAAAGTGGAATTAAAGTAGTGCACCACCATGTCTGGCTAAACTTGATTTTTCACTAACCAACTTTGTTGCTAGGTCTGTACTATCACCAGTATTTAAGGCTGGCTCATAACAATTCAGTATATTTGAAGAATAGAACTTAGTGCACGTGAAAGATCTGAAAACTCTTATCTTAATTATTGGGGTTGAAAATGTTTTGGGAGGTTCTACAGATATTTGCACTAAATTCTTTCAAGGAAGTGCATGTAGGATTAACAATTGTTTATTAGTGAGGCCTATAATTTTTTTCAAAATTAATAGAGATGAGTAAAGGAACAGTAAATGTTAGGTAAAAAAAATATGTGATAGATGTAAGAAATGAAGCCATTTTAAGAACTAAAATAAATTTCTTTTGAAAATTCATATTTCCCTTTATTTTACTTTCAGATTATCTATTTGTGTCACTGACAACTTCATTATTTCAGTCTAGAATAATGTTTATAATATTCTTGTATTTCTTATCTATACCAGTGGAGTGACTGGGCATGATGCTAATCAGAAAGACTATTGATAAGGAAAAAGACAACAACACCAATAAAGAACATCTAACTTTTGAAAATACATTCTTTTTGAGTGTGTGTGAGGTGGGGGTTATTATTTAATGATATTTATTAGTATGAAATAATATCAAAATCCATTTTTATAATTTACAATTATTATAGATATTTTAATTAATTTTTATATCTGTCTTGTTTTTGTCTTCAATAGGTAATTTATACATGGTGCATCTGTTTACTTCAAAATATTAGTTGAATAAATTTATTTTAAAAAGATGGAAAAATGAGCAAGTAGTATCAACATAGGGAGGATGTGATTATGTCTGATATAAATAAAAGCAGACTTTTATGGATTTAGTAGATGCATGCATCATGTTAGCTTCTCTAAATTATATACTGGGTTTTTTTTGTGTTTGTCTATTCTTGTTATTTATTTATTTTTTATTTTTTTGGTACTGGGGATTGAACTCATGACCACTTGCTTGTCAGTCAAGCGCTTGTGTCACTGAGCTAAGCCCACAACCAAGCTCCTCTAATTTATAACTCCAACTTTCTTGTTAAGTATATATTTTCTGGTACTTACATCAAACACATCCCTAAAATTTTGTCTTTCTCCCTCATATTTATTACTCCTCATAGGTTAAAAGAAATGAGAATATTCACATGTTGTGTCACATCAGGTCGTTGGTCATCAACTTCCATTAGCTCTGTTCAGTTCTCTAGTCTCATAGTTATCTACTGGTACCTGTCTCATGGACATACCCCATCCCCATCAGGCTTGTGCTTCTTATTCATTTTCCCATCTATTTCAAGCAAATTCAGTTTATTAATTTTTTTGTGTGGACCTACTATGTGTCATGTGCTGTTTAAGAGCATAGATTAAAAAAAAACAGTCTGATGATACCTGCTATCAATGGTTGTTGTGAGATATAAAGACAGGAAAACCAAACAACATGGGGAGTGCTATGTGACCACAGAGGAGGTATCCTATTGCAGCACAGGGGGCTTAGTGGTAAACTGACCCCTGAATAGATAACTAAAGGATAAAAAAGCAGTAGCATGAATTCAAATATAGGGATACCGTTTGTATAAGAAAAAAGGTAATATTGGAAGATATTAGAAATACTGCTGGCTAAATGAACAAACATTTATTTCAACTTATTAATTCATTAAAATATTATTACATACTATGACCTATAACCTTAGGTATAGATATTTGACAATTTAAACATATTTGTTCTCTCTTAGAAATTTAAGTAATTAAAGAATTGTTTAAAAACCTTGTCTTAGTTACTTTTTACTCATCACTGAGACAAAATACCTGATGTCCAAATTTAGGAAAGAAAAGGTTTATTTCTTACAGCTTTTGGAGGTTTCAGACCATACTCGGCTCCAAGGTAGGGTGGCATGGTGGGGCCACAGTTCATGGCAGCTGCAAACAGCAAGGCAAAAACCGAGAAGACAGAGAGACACCCCTTCTTCCTGCCATTACATTGTATGCTGCCTCCATCCCTAGGCGGGTGTAGCACTGACACCATAAATCTAAGCACTAGACAATGAACCAATCACAAATGCACAATGCAAATACATGAGGCCTGGGGCCACCAACATAAACCATGACATTCCACTCCTGGCCCCCTAAAACTCATGCACATCCTTTATACAAAAGACATTTAGTCCATTTGCAAGAGTTGCCAAACTCCTAACATTTTCAGCATTGCTGAGAAGTGCAAGTCCCAAATCTCCTCGAATATCTATGGCAAACTCTTAACTGTAACCCCCTGTATAAATGAAACAAGGTTAGACATTTATGAAATGCAAAGGCACAAGATAAACATTACCATTCCAAAAGTTATAAACAGGGGAATATAAAGCAGTGGAAACAATGTAAGTCTAACATCCAACAGGGTGAACACTAAGTCCTAGAATTCCATGCTCTGCATTTGAAGCAATTTGGTTGCAAGGTCCAAAAGGCTTGGGTGATTCTACCTACATGGCACTTTCAGGGATTTTAACTTCTGCAGCTTCTCTTTTAAATCCTCTCTCCTCCCTTTTTGCAGCTTTCCTTGGATGATCCACGTTCCTGACTTTTCCCAACTTCTGGGGTCTCCACTGCACCTTTGGCTTCACCCTTAGATCTTTACCTATTTCCCTCTCAGAGGCACACTGCTTGGCCTCACAGGCCCTTTGCAATCAAGGTGGAAGCTGTCTTACCCTCAGAATTTGTGCATTTTTCTGGCACCTAAAATCAGCACCATGTGGATGCCAACAAGGTTTGCTGCCAGCTGGAGCAGTAGCCAGGCCTTTTTCTCTCTTGGCTGTAGGGGTCCTGTGCCTGGATTGCTGGGCTCTGTTTATCTGATTGTAAGGAAAACCTTCTCTATGTTGCTGCTATTCTGGAATCTCATGTGGCTACAGCCATTCTGGAACCTCATGTGGCCTCTTTCGCCATTTTGGTGTATGGTGCTCTGAAGCTTTCTCCTCTGAGCAAATTTTTTCACTTTTGAGTTTTGAGGCTGAAAAGGATGGAGATCCACTGCTTCCTGGGATGCCCCCTGGCCATCTTTATTTTTCTGTTCCTTCTCAGCAATCTAAGTCTCAGCTCTTTCTTTACAATCTACAGCTTTACTGGAGTTTTACTTCTGGCCAAACTCACAGTATTTTAAATAATCCTGCTGGGCTCTTTGCTCTTGATTTGAAACATATTTCCGGCTAAAAGCCCCCATATAATAGCCATGCCACAGCTTCAACATTTGACTGCCTTAAAATTTCCTTTGCCAGATTCATCAGTCTATTGCCCTTAATGTCAGTGTCAGGCAAAGTCTCTGGGCATGAGCAAAATGCAGACAGACTTTCTGCTAAGTCATAACACACATTGTGGGGAGTCCAACAACCAATGCAGTCCTTCTTCCCAGCATAAACCTCCCAAGCTTGGTCTTTACCATCAGGCTTTCAATCAGCCTTCTAGTCTCCTGAGCTCTGACCAGAATCTCCTCTACAGAACAGCCTAAACTGCTCCAGCTCTATGCATTCAGGTGACATGTCTGAACCTTTCCAAACTCTGCCAACAGGCTATTTCCAAAGCCTCTTGAAAAACATGGTCAGGTATAGTCACAGCAACAACCCCACTCCTAGTACCAAATTCTGTGACAAAATACCTAATGCCCAAAGTTGGGAAAGGAAAGGTTTATTTCTTACAGTTTTTAGAGGTTTCAGTCCATACACTGTTGGTTCCAAGTAAGGGTGGCATGGCAGGGCCACAGTTCACAGAAGCTGCAAACAGCAAGGCAGAAACTGCCAAGACAGACAGACACACCTTCTTCCTGCCATTACATTGTATGCTGGCTCCATCCCTAGCTGGGTGTAGCACTGACACCATCAATCTAAGCACTAAACAGTGAACCAGTAACAAATGCACAATGTAAACACATGAGGCCTAGGGGCCACTGACATAAACCATGACAAACTTTATCAGAAATAAATTTATGGAGATTAAGGCAATATAATTCTAATTTTTAAAATGAACAACAGTCTGATATTTTGGGGAAGTTTTTTTGTGTGACTTTATAACCTATTTCTCATTAACTTATTATCTTCAAAATAGTGTACTATAAATATGCTATGCAGAACTTTATTTTCTTTCTGGGTCACACTTTGTCATCTGAATTATAGTTTTATAGACTCAGTATTTTTTCACTTTTATTAGTGCATATTATTTACACAGCTTAATGGGTTGCACTTTGGCAGGTTTGTATATCACATAATATGCTTTAATCTTCTCACCTCAACTACTGCCATCCCTTCCTAGTTACTCTGAGTTTTTTTGGGGGGGAGGGTTGTGAGGTTCTTAGTTACTTTTCTTGTTGCAGAGACAAAATACTCAACACCCACAAGTTAAGAAAGGAAAGTTTTATTTGGCTCAGTGTTTTTAGATAATTCAGTCCCTATTTGGCTGGTTACAAGGTAAGATCATATGGCAGAGATGCACTGTAGAGGAGAAACAGATCATGGCAGGCATAAAGTAGCAAAGAAACAAGGGAAAACTAAAGCTCTTTCTATCACATTTTATACAAGATACTTAGAGTAGTTAGCACTCACATCCTTAATCCTAGTACCATTGTTTGTAGCACTGCACCATGAGTTAATACCAACATCACATTTCATATCCATCCATCTCTGAAAAAGCCCTATCTATGATTGCATAAGGTTTTGAGGGAACACCTAGACACAAGTCATAAAGGAAATATTCATAGCACATAGTATATTTTGTTTAGATTTTTCTCTTGTATTATCCACCCTTACATCTTTCTTATTTTTTCCTTTCTTCTTGTCTGATAATTTCTCTTCCATTTTCTAGTCATCTTTTTTATTACATATACTAGTGACTAGAGAATAAATATTATTCTGTCATTTGAAGGAAAGTTGGTAGATATGGAGATCAGCATGGAGAATGAAATAAACCAGACTCAGAAATACCTTGAGTAGTATTTATAAAGATCCATCTTTCTCACCATACCAAGAAATAAAGAGAATCAGCAAGACAATTAGAGAAAGGTCCAAACATAGTTTTTTGTAAACAAACATTCATAAGGTCTCTTTATTCTCCTCAGAATATCTATTTATTTGTTTATGTATTAATCAACTAATTCATTAATTCATTTCTACTTTCTACTGCATAATTTGTTTAAAAAATGCAGAAAGGGATCATGTCACATACTCAGTTTTTTTACTTAAAGAAAAAAGAAAGAAAAAACCAAGACAAAACAGAAAAAAAGGTACAAGTAATACATAATTTCAAGGAAAAATATTAATACTGACATTACTAGTTGCTAAGTTACATATTTTCCTCTTAGAATTAGTTGTTCAAGTTACAAAATCAAAGCATAAAAGTGGACAGACACTCAAACATTGACAGTGCAAACCATTCTGTTCAATGATCCAATGAAAACTTAGTAATGTGGTCATCTATCTTACACATTTAAACATACATACAGTTATATCCTCTAGAATACTTTCCCTCCCTTTAATTTTTACATTATATATTATACATTTTGGATCTTATTACTTTTTCAGTTTTTGGTTTTTTATACTAGAGAGACAATGTGATATTTCCAAATGTGAGTCTTAATTATTTCACTTATAAGAATAGTCTCACTCTGGAAAGAATAACCGCCACCAATAAATCAACTGATAATAAATGTTGGTGAGGTTGTGGGGAAAAAGGAACACTTCTCCACTGTTGGTGGGAGTGTAGACTGATACAGCCACTATGGAAATCAATATGGAGATTCCTCAACAAATTAGGATTAGAAATTCCATTCAACCCAGCTATTCCCCCTTCTGGGTATTTCCCCCCAAAATTGAAAATTTCATGCCACAGTGATTAATGTGCACCCATGTTTATAGCAGCATAGTTTTTAATAGCTAAATCTTGGAAACAACCAAAATGTCCATCAACTGCAGAGAGGATGAAAAGATGTGGCATTTTTATACAATAGAATATTACTTAGCCATAAAAAAGGCTGATCTTGAGGTCTTTATAGGTAAATGGAGGCAACTTAACACATACTCAATTTTAACATTTTCTTCTTGTCTGTTCAATAAATTTTCTAAAATTTCTAAGTACCTAATTGTGTTAATGTAAGTCCTTTCTTGCAGGAAAAATATGCATCTCAACTTATTTTTTTATTTTAACCTTAAAATAAATCATTAAAAATTTATAATTGTAAATTGCAACTTTTCTTTAATAATAGAAATTGTGTACTAAGATTCACAGTATATATTTGCCTGTTTCAAACCAGTGAAATATGGTCTATTACTATTTTATCATTACTGCTGTAATAAAAATATTGATTCCTGGGCTTTTGCTCATAATAAAGCCATATGTCACACACTGAGGGGTTTGAATAAATGATTTCTTTGAATTTTCTTAAATTTATGTAGATCTTTTTAAAATTTTACCAGAACTTAATTTTTTGTTTAAAAGAAAATTTCATCTTTGTGCACAAAACATTTTTAGCATTGAAAAGTTAAATAATTTTCATTACAATTTTAAAGTAAAATACATACTTAAAATAACACTGGAGTGAAATAAAGTATTTTCTAAAATTCAGATAATTTCTCATGGAACATATATCTATACAAAAATATAAATTATTATCTTGATAATGATTCTGCTAATATTTTTTTAAAAAGAATATATCAGGTTTTAAACGAAAGTTCTAATTCTTTGAATTTAATAGGAATTACTTTTCCCACTTGTGAAAATCAGAGTTCTACTTCATGTTAAAAATAAACACTCCCAGGTAATCTTTTCATTTCCTATATTAAGATTTATTGATATATTTTGTTCCTTATGAGCAAAAGCACAGAAATGAATATTTTGATTACATTGGTAATGATAATAAAAGAGCCTGCCTTGCCTATTTGAAATAGGCACACTAATATTGTGATTCTCAGCACTCAATTCTTATTACTAAAAGAGTTGCAAGTTGCAATTACAAAGTTTGGTACAAAGATGAAATATGTTTAATCCACTGAGTTCTTTAAGCAGTAAGTCTTAAGTATAAAAAATACATTAATAACAGAAATATTTGTTTTACAAATACATAAAATCTGTTTTTCATAAGAAAATTATTTTTGTAAATAGAATAAAAATATGCTGAGTATTAGTTACAGCTACAACATAATAATAGATTTATAATTTTAAAAACCTTCATATTTTTAAAAATTATGCCAGTTTTAAAGTTTGTTTAGATTTGGTTATATTTTTGTTTTATAATGGCTTTTGGTATATTTTTTCTTTTTTAAATAAATAAACAGTAAGAAATCACTAGTTGATAAATTATATATTGTTATCTTAGAAGTAGCTGTTCAAATTACAAAATCAAACCATAAAAGGTGGACAATCAAACAATGACAGCACAAACCATTCTGTTTGATGAAATAGCAAAAACATAATAGTATATTTATCTATTTCTTATCAGAATTTGTATTGTGCTCATATATAGGACCTAGTAACATGCTTTCATATACATAATCATATAGTATTTGCAATGTTTATTTTCTCATTGATTAGAAAAAGACAGGTTTCTGGAAACATTTTCACATCAAGCCAATTAATTTTTAAGTTTATTAAGCAACTGTTGAATTAGGTGTCATTCTTCTTTAACATCAATTTACTTGTAATATTTTGTAAAAGAAATTCAGAGAGTTCTGGGGAAGATGGCCAATCAGTGAGCAGCAGAATACAAAGCCTCCTGGGGGAAACAATTCATATACCAGAATAAAACACCCTGGAGAGACCCAGACAGAGGGAGATGGATCCTCTTGACACAGGAAGAAATTAAAATGTAAAAAAGCTCGTCAAATACTTAGGGTCTACAACTGAAACAGCTAAAAACTACAGGACACAGTGTTTTTGTGGTGACCCACCAAGTTTGTGTCAGCTTGAATCGGTGCCCGCAGGCAGAGCCACCCAAACTTGTTCCTGCCGCCACTCACAGGAAGCACAGCAGCACTGAAATCGGGGGTAGGTGAGCCCAACCGAGAGTGGAGCCGGTGAGGGGACCTTCATTAATCCATGGTCAGTGCTAGGAATGAGACCTCCTGCCACAGGAAGGGTGTGACCCAAGTACAGCCACTGCTTACACCTCAGTGACAAGAGCAGTCAGGAGAGAGTGGAGTTCCCTTGACAACATGGTTCAGAGGAAATGGGGCCAACAGGGAAAGGGGCTGGGACCTTCACTGTAACCTGTATGGAGGAAGCAAGGGCCATGACAGGAGACAGAGGCAGAAGGAGGCCCCCGGCCCAGAACCCTGAGAGCCCTGATCCAGGAGAAGAAAAAACAAGGGAGACTGAGGCTGGCAAACATACAACATCAGAAATGGCTTCAATGGACATTCAGAGATATCTTCAGGACCTTGCAGATGAGCTCAAAACTGAAATATTAAATCAGGTAAAGCAGGATATGAGTAGAGTAATAAAAGAAATGCTCTCAGGAAGCACCTCTCAGGATGATACAGAAGGAAGAAGGGAGGAGCACAAAAAAAGTAGAGAAACATTTGATAAAGAATATAAAGAAAATATAGAATAGATGAAGCAGAATCAAAGATACTACCAGGAAATTAAAAACTCCATTGAAAGCTGGCAAAACTCCTTAAAAGAAACTAAGGATAGACTATCAAAACTTGAAGACAAGTTTGCAATGTGTGATCATGAAAAGAAAGATCTCTTCAAAATAACAAGGAAACAGGCAGTAACAATACAAAGGCTAGAAGATGACAAGAGAATCTACAATTTAAGAATAAGAAATAAAGAAGCAGGAATACATACAGGTGAATTACAAAGGCTATTCATGGAAATAATTAAGGAAAACTTCCCAAGCATGGGAAAAGAAAATGACATTCAGTTGTGTGAGGCATACAGAAACCCAGCCACCTACAACCAAAACAGATCTACACCCAGACATATAATAATCAAGATGCCAGAAATTCAATATAAAAACAGAATATTAAAAGTCATCAGAGAAAAGAAACAGATTACCTATAAAGGTAAGCCCATCAGGGTCCCCACTGACTTCTCAACACAGACCATCAGATCAAGAAGAGCTTGGCGCAAAGTCTTCCAATTCCTGAAGGAAGGTGGCCTCCAGCCCAGATTGATGTACCCTGCAAAACTGTCACTAGAAATTAATGGAGAAACAAGATGCTTCCATGACAAAGAGGAACTGGGTGAGTTTGTGACCACCGGTCCAACCCTGCAGAGAATGCTGAAAGACATTCTAGAGAGAAAAAAAAAAAAATACCAGGATTTTAGGAACAGTGGCAGAAAGGCCTCGATGAGTGGGGCAGGCAGTAGAATGAAGGAGAAAAATAACACAGGCAGAAAAATAGCATGACTAGAAATGAGGCAGAGAAGGATAACTAGAAACTCTAACATAGATGGCCTTGATACACTGTATTGTTAATAGTGCACCAGGATTTAAAACCCACATTACTCACACTACTCTTTTTAGATGTATTATATTCTGTTCTAGTCATTCTATCTGTACTAGATTTGAGGGCACAGACAGTAATCCCAAAAATAACAGGATATAGTATGGTAATCACCCTTAATTTCCTATTAACTTAATCTAAAGCTCTGTAAGACCTACACTGTTTTACTATGATTGATTGTAATCGAATCTGGTTTGTTGGATCGTGGTTTTGTATTGATAGATTTTATTCAAAGCTGTTATGATTGATAGTATCAAGTCTGAGAGTATAGCCAACTGTACTTAAGGTGACAAGATCCACCAGAATATCCACTCTGGTTTGATTATTACCTGCCTTTGAAGTTTTATACTGTCTACAATGTTTTATTTTACTAATAATGTTATTTACTGCTATACTCAATTATACTGCTATATTCAATTATGCCTGATGATATAGACATTCTATTGAAGATACTAAGAAACAACACAGCAGTCATTGTAGATCACCTTGTCCTGTGCTTTTATATGACTTTTTGGTTTCATGTTCTTATAGGAATTTGTTTTGTTTTGTCTTGCTATGTTTTGTTTTTTCCTCTAATACAGAAAGGGTAGAAATACATGTAAAGACTCATGCATGCTTAGCTGTTTACAGTCTCACTGTTTGAATATCCATTTTGTATGCTTTAATTTTGTAACTTGAACAACTATTTCTAAGAGGACAGTATGTAATTTATCAACTCATGATTTCTTATTGTTTATCTTTTTTAAAATTCTGAATCATTTCTACCCTTTTCCTGTTTTTTTCTTTAAATAAAAAAAAGAAATTCACTGAAATTTAAATTATGTACAATAAGATACATTGTATTATAATTATATAATTTGATGAATTTTGACAAACTTGAGTAACTGCTACTGTAATAAAAATATGAGAAAATTCCACCATCCCAAAAAACTTTGCACAAGTAAATGACCATTCTTCATCCCAGAAAATATTTAATTTCTATCACATTAGATTAATGACATGTATTCTAAAAATTGGGTAAATAGAATTGCATATATAATCATATAATATTTTATAGGTTAATTCACAACACTGCAATATCAGTATTTGTTCAATACTTAATTCTTATGCATTTTTATTTTTATGTATATTCTGTTTATGGATATTTAGATTACTTCCAATTTGAAGCTATTAAAAGTGAAACTACTATGATCAGTTTTGCATGCATTTTTTGCTTATATGTGTTTTCATTTGTCTTGGTTAAATATTTATGAATGAAATTGCAGTAGCATATGGTAAGTATGTATTTACATTTATACCAAACTGTAACACTGCTTTCCAAATTGATTGCACAATTTTATATTTGTACTAACAAAATACAAGAACTGTGTTTACTGCATGTCTTTGTACACACTTGTGTGTGGTTAGATATATGTTGCCCATACACATTTATTATAAAGTTCATTGGTCTTCAATTTCCATTTTCATTTAGAAGAGGCTTTTGAGGAGCATCAGTTTTAACTCAAAATAAGTTCGATTTATCAATTTTGTTCTGACTTTACTAAAAATTTTAGTTTATATACACATATATTTATGTAAAGGGATGCATTATTTACATAAATTCCACATATCCTTACATACATATTAACACATATGTATACATGTTATGCTTCTCTAGTAGTTTTCTCCATTCCTTAATGATTTTTTAATTTGAAAGATATTTCATGCAAACCATTAATGGTGCCTCTACACTGTAATTCAATATGTAAAAACCCATCTTAATTTGCCTCCTTTAAAGTGAAAAAGATAATGTTCATTTTACAAAAATTATATGTAAAGTACTTTGCAAATAATGTGGTACATATAAATTCTAATCATGATTCAGGTTTAATGAGAATTATTCTCATATATGTTTTAAAATGAATTCTTTGGTGAGAAAAAAGTATCTTTACTTCTTGAAATACATGGTCCTCATGTATTTTAAGAACTCTGAGACAAAATTAATTTAAGCTAAATTATTCTATGTAGGAATCTGAAAAAAATACTCATATACTCAGCAAGTATCTGAAGAAGCTTTTGCTGGATGACTATATATTGAACTCTTGGAAAAGAAAAAAGTTATTTAAAATATGGGACCAGACTGGCATTGATTATTTTGTTGCTCTGGTCCTATTCCAGTAACACATTAATGTGCATATCAATATCTCTGCTGGGAAGCAGCTTTACTTATTTTCTATTTTCTCATATCCTGCATTTGCTTTTTCCTCATTATTTTCTTAAAAATAGTTTCATCATCTATTCACTAAAGGCTATTACAGAAATGTTTTTAAGCAAAAAAATGTTTTAGTAATATTAAAATAAAAATACCTTTTAAATTTGTAATAAATAATTGAGTTTGTATATACTATTATCGCTGAAGTCTTAATGTAGCCTTAACTGACATGCAATCTTTCTGGCAGTCCTCATCATAATCCTGGAATTAGGGCAGTGATGTTAGACTTAGAGACTTCTTACTTATTCTGCTCATTTTGTTATGTCACCAAATAAAGAATTCTATGGGGAATTATGCAGGGCTAAAGCTGTTTGGGCTAAATTTTCATGATTAACTCATATGACTTGAGGCGATAACATTGGAAAATGATTCAAATTTTTAGCAGTAAGAGTTTAAATATTATTAGAAAAAACTAACAGTAAAAATGACCTAAATATTATAGGCAATATAATTGTGTAAGATGAAAACTTTCATGGTTAAGTAATGAAGTCACAAGCCCAAGACATTCCTTGAAATCTGTTAATGCTGTACAGAATGGAGTTAGTTAAGTTTAATAATTGAAGGTCTAATATTATTAGTTTTATAGTTAATATTAGCTTTAGTTGTTGAAATAGTAGGTGCTCATATTGTCACCAGAATGAACTCTAAAATTACTGATAGTCTGTTGACTATCAGTCAGCTATGCTGTTTTTAGCAAGATGGATATTGATGACCATATTCCTCTAAGCTCCTGAGTTACACATTCCAAATGCACAGGTGCAGACCCACACATCTGGACGTCATGTGAGTACTTTATTTGATCGTGGGTTAATACATTATATAGATATATAGATATTATATATTAATACAATATCTGACCATTCTCAAATTAGAGAAGAAAACAGGTGGCATTCTGATCCCTAGAAATCTTTCTGCTTTCCAAGGAAAAATTCTGATTTCAGCACTTGTACCACAGGGCTTCATAAGTCAACTCTAGTTAAAAAGCAGACCTAAATCTGATAGAATTAGATGCTTTTAGAATGCGGGTTCCCCTTCTCAACCGTGTAGCAGTTGACTAAAATTTCCAGTCTCTTCTACAACAGTTTGATTATTTGGAAATGTTATTGAGTAGCCAAAGTACTTCCAGTACCAGTAACAATGCTTAAATAACAAAATATTTAAAATAATTCACAGTAATTTTAAATTATTATCATAAATAAATTCCCACATGGTCTCTTTCTCATTCTTAGAAACTTGAGAAGCAAACAAAGACTGTCACTACATTGGGAGCGTTATGTTGTACAAAAATATAGCAGTAAGAGTTTGAATACTATTAGAAAGAACTAACCATAAAAATATAGGATAGGCTGTATGGTGCATACAAATTACACCCTTTCTTATTAGGATATTATTTTAGTAAATCTTCACTTCCACTTTGTGCTCCCAGAGGAGGTCGCACTTATTTTGTTAAGCTGTTAATTACCATCCTTTTCTAAAAGTTTTGTTTACATTTCAAGTGGTCATTTTCTGTTTCTAGCAAATATTGTCACAGGCAAAAGTGGATTCATAGAGTTGTAAGACAAATCCCTTTTACTGAGGGAATATCAGTAAATTAGAAAGTATGAAAAGGGAAGGATCAAGATATTTGCTAAAATAGAATTTCTCAAAAAGTTCCAGAGAGACTATGGAGCAGTCTTGCAGAAAGTGTGAAGAATTTATGGAGAAAAGATCAACTCACTCTAAGACTGCCTGTAAGAGGCAAGATCTTAGAAATACAGTAACAGGAAAGGATATTCAGAGAAACAAGAATGCCCAAGCATAATATACCCAGGAAAATATGTAAATTACTGATAATCAGCTATAGTGAATTCCCATATATTAATGTTAATAATAATTTAAGGTGTTTGGGCACTTATCTTGCATAAAAATTTAATTTTCTTATTCTAGACATAGTGCTCAGTTACTCTTAAAACAATTTCTACGTCAATACCAGATTTGAATGTGTAAACGTGAGAGATACTCATCTACTCTAGCAAACTTAACACCTGCTTTCATAATATTTCTTTTAAATGGATCATTCATATATTTGCCTTTGAGTTTAAAGTGACTCATACCTTATTCTCTGTTATGTATTGCATTTTGGTACACAGTCTTTTTCTGCCTGCCTTATTCTTTATTTTTCCATGCATGACCAGGAGACAGAAGTTTGCCCTCCCTCATTACACCCTTTCTTAGCCTGGGTATGAAAGTATAAATCTTTGAAATTAGGTCCTAATTCTATAGTAGTCTGGATTTGCTCATCCCACTGGAAGAGCTAGAGGTTGCTCCCAGACTGAATTGTCCTTCAGATTCTAGGAAGAATAGAATACAAGAGCAGATGTTAGGTAAGCATAAACTGTATACAGGTTAGACTAGAATCACAAGTGTATCTGACAGAATAAAAAAGTTTCCTGTGTGAGGAACCCCAAGATTTCAAGTTGAACACCCAGGCTTTAAATCATATGTCATGTAAGAGGAATATTCCATGAAAAGTACTATGTAAACACTGTGTGTACCAGCACTCATTTTGCATTAAGATATTGGAGGCTCTCAATACATTATTAGTTTTTTTCTAGAGAGATATGTCTATATATGTGAAATTGCAAGCAAAAGACAATTAAAAAGCTCATTTATAATCAATAGTATTATATTATGTTGACCTACTGTCATGTATGTGGCATTACGTGAACAAAACAGATAAACAAATTTTTGTCCTCTTTGAGTTTACAGTTAAGCAAAGAGTGAGAAAGTTGGCATAGAACAGTATTAAACCAAAAATGCTATAAAAATGTGCATAACAACATGAAACTGAGAGTTGAAGAAGCATTTGGCAGCAGCTCAGAAGACAAAGTTTTTGTTTATTCAGTATTTTTAGAGGAGGTGAAATATCTTCTAAATTTTATATAAAGTAACTGGGATCTGTCATGTATGTATTGTGCATACAAATTTACCTATAGGATATGTTATAAATATGACATGCAGATTTAAGTTAGAATTTTAGAAAATAATTTTAAGGTGTTGACAAAGAGTGAACCAAGAGTTGACTAAAGGCAAGAACTCTTAGAAAATGTTAACACTGCACAAAAGGACAAATTTTAAGGCCAAGTCCAAAGCAATTGCAGTAGTAATGAAGGGGACTGGATTGACTTGATAGATTGATAAGAAATAGAACTAATATAATATAAATAACTAGATTTTATAAGCCTAAAATTTGTCATTGATGTATTTTGATTTGTTTAAAATGAAAGCAACCAATATTGTCCAGGGCAAAGTGACGTGAGCACTACTAGAGCTTGTAGGAATTGTTATGTTTCTTTTGGGAAACAGTTGGTAATATTTGTAAAGAACTCCCGAATTACCCATGCTCCTTGACAGTATTCTACTTCTGGGAATCAGTCATGTGGGAAGAAATGTACACAAAAGGAGAGTGTCTTAAACATAATTCAATAAAAACATTATTAGCAATAGCAAATAAAATTATAAACTCTACCACCTAAATGTTCAGTTCAGTACAGATGTGTACAAATTTTTATAGTTTTTAAAATATTATATAGGAAATAATGCAAATCATAAAAAAGTCTTAGTCTATAAAATTTACACAGTGAAAATATGCATAACAAAAATAAAATGCATTAAAAGGTTTTAAGTGGTAAGATAATTTTGTGTATATTTTAAATTTATTTTTAAAATAGTTACATGTGGACATTTCTTATATTTCTAGTCAGTATTTTTTATAGCTTGTTGTTGTCTTTATTGTTTATGTATTAGTACATTTTGTAGTACACAATATTAACACACCTTACAGGGAGTTGGTAAATGTACATTATGCACTTTTTGTTTGTTTGTTTTGCTTTGTAATTATGGTTTTATTTCTCAAGTTGAAGTTTTGGTCATATCTAGTTATTCCTTCTACTGTAAATTATGATCTTTTGATACTCATTCTTTTTTATTTTGAAGAGAACAAAACCCAACAAAACAGAATAAAGCCAGTCAAAACACAGTAGTGAAAGTGACACAGAACTTCAAAACAGAACAATAGGAAATCAACAATGGCTATCATAATATATCTTGCTATCTTCATAATAACTGTCCATTCCATCAGGCATAGCAAACTCAACAAAACAAAACAGAATGAAACCAATCAAAACATAGCTTTGAATAAAAACAATAAATTGAAACAAGATAAAATAGTGAGAATAATACTACACACTATTATTTTCAAAATAGTTGCTCAGGTTACCAGATGTAGAAATAAAATAAAACAGTAAAAAGGAACAACACATTGGATTTCAAAAACAAGGCAGGAGGAAATCCCCATAGTTGACACAGTGCACACTACATGCTTCAAGAAGATGCCAAGACCACCAGTCCCCCTGTAGAGTCAACCAAGCAATACAAGCACCAAGCTATTCCCTTTGCCTCAGTTGCCATCCTCTCACCCTGAGTCCCCTGGCAGTTTCTCTTTTGGCTGGGGCCCTTTCCCATCAGCATGGCAGCGCTTACCTTCACAGGAAGGCTGTGCATCTTAATTTCTTTTTTCATCTTCTTTCCTTTTTCCTTCATCCCAACTTCATGCATCTCATGATCCCTTCATTTAGTTGTTGTATTTTGTACATGTTTTCAATACACAATTCTAACATTACTTGTGTGGAGTTGGTGCATGTACAGAACTCATCTTAATTTCTTTTTACATTTTCTTCTCCCCCTTATCTGCTTCATCTCCTTATCTGTCCTCCTTTAAGAAACATTTATCTTCTTATTTCTTATTAATATCATTTATTGTGCCTTCTTATACTTTGGGTTTCTCAAAAAACAGAAGTCATGTAATATTTAAACTGTGTGTTTATTTCAATTAACATTGCAGTCTCAAATATATTTTCCTACAAATGATTCAAGTTTATCTTTCTTTATGGCAAAATACTATTCCACGATGTGTAAATAGCATATTTCTTTGTCCATTCGCACATGGATGGACATGTAGTCCACTTCTTGGGTTTAACTATTATAAATTGTTTTAAAAGGATATACATGGCTCTCTTGGTAAGCCCCCCTGGTGTGGGCGGAGAGGAGAACCTGTGGCCTCTGAGATCTGGCCATGTTGGAACTTAGGCAGCTGCACAAAAAGGCAATTTGCCCACCCTCTTGGTAAGTGGCCCTGGCTTGAGCCAGGAGAAGAGTCAATCAGCGGCTCCCATGAGCCTACCATGGTGCCTGCTCAGAATCAAACATCTCCCTCCACCATCAGCAACTGGGAGCAGGGGTCTGAGTATCTCTTGGGTGGATGACCATATGCAATATGGCAAGTATGAAGGATTTCCTTCTGTCTTCTGTTTGAAAGCAAAGGTTGTCTTCACTGTTATGTTTTGTTATGATTGTATTGCTCTAATCAATATTCTCCTTCAATTGGTTTTATAATGTTCTGTTTTTGGTTTGATTTCGCTATACTTAATTGACTGGACAACTATCGTGAAGATAAAGAGATATATTATAGTACCTATTGCTACTAAAAAAAAAAGGATATACATGTGTCACCATAATATGATTCCTTTAAATCTTTAAGAAGACATCTACAAGGGGAATACTTGGTTCAAATGAAATTTCTATTTTCAGTTTTTTAAGGAATCTCCCTACTGATTTCCATAGTGGCTGCACTACTGCACACTTCCCACCAGCAATGGGTAATTTTTTTTCCCACATCCTCTTCCACGCTTTTTCTTATTTGATTCCTTGATTATAGCCATGCTTTCTGGGATTAGATAGAATCTCAGTATTGTTTTAATTTGCATTTCTCTAACAGCCAGTGATACTGAGCATTTCTTTATGTACTTTTTAGCCATTTGTACTTCTTTTGTAAAGTGTGTATTCATTCTTTTTGCCAAGGGTTGATATTTAAGAACAGGTAGTAAGAAAAGCTGAAAACATAAGAAAGGTGAAAAGGTCTGAAGAGAGAATGTAAGTCTTCAGACTTTGAGAGAAAAATGACAACATTTAAATTGATAAATTGATAAACCTGATAAAAGTGAGAACATAAAAAATGTTCCTGTAAGGTCCTATAAGGACCAAAACTGAAGCATTGTTTGCCTTTTTTTCTTTGGGTTCTCTTAAAATTAAAAAAAAAAAAAAGGACACTAGACCAAAGGTGAGTGTTACAAAGTTTCGTATATAAAGTAGTTTTTTAGAAGAAGCTGTAAATGATGACACATTACTAGAGATATTCTTGAGTATTTAATTTGTTCATTGTATACAATGAACAAAAATGATTTCATACTAATTGATTTTTATTGTTTTCCCCAGATTCCTTTTTTTTTCCAGGATGGGGCAAATATATTACAGTAATGATTTATGATAGAAAGTTACAGATATAACTTGAAATATAAAATCTCTAATTTGAAGCAAATATGCATTCATTTATTTGCTTAAAGTTGTCTTTAAGAAAGATTAATGTCTTACTGAAAATGTAAACATATATTCTCACAATTCTGTATTTCTTGTCATGGTGAAGTAACTTAAAGAACAGTATTTCTGCCTAGACATAATAGAGAAACCAACTGATACATAAACGATAACCAAGCAAACTGAAATAAAAACAAAATAAAGAGCAAAATCTATTCTATCAGATTTCGGAGCAACACCAATGTGAGCAGAAATTGAAAGGAAAAGAACTCAAAGGAAAGTAGAGATGACAGGTAAACCAATAACACATAGCAATCTTCTCATCCAGTGTTAGTATCTGAATAATAGAGGAATGCCAGGACCCTGGGAGAAAGGATGACACTAAACAACAGAGAAGCCAACAAATTAGGTTGTTAATTATTTGGAGTAATACAAGCAGAAATTCAGAATAAGATACCAAGAAAGCCACCTTCTCAGTGAGAAAACAGAAGTTAAAGTATATTTCTGATACATGTCAGGTTTTGACCATGAAAACATAAATTGCTCTAGTATACAAATCAAAAAAACAGATGAAGAAAAAAGACAAAGCAAAAGAAAAGAAAGGAAAAAAATATTTAGATGCTGAAGATAATTGTGAATATGTTTCTTAAACTTTAAGGCTTTAAATTAGAAAAAAAATTGAAACTTATGAATTTCTCAGAAGGGGTTTAATAAATGTATTAACATCTCATTTGGAACAACTTGATGAGTTCTTTATACCAAGAGTAAGGATAAAAGAATAAACTAAGTGTCATCAAAACTATAACAAGGAACATATATAGCATGTTTAAATTGTGATTAATTGAACAATTCTAAATCAAATAAATCACAAACACAAATTTGTGATTAATTTTAAAAGATAAAATAGAATGATGTAAAATATTCAATTATTTGAAAATAAGGAGAAAAAACAAAAATTTAAGAGCATGTCAGAAAATATACAAAGGAAATATACTAGATTAAATGATATAATCAGTTCAATAAATGTGGTCTGAGCGTCCTAATTATAATTAGAGAACAGGCACAACTCTATGCTGTTGATATATATTTAGACAAAAGAGAAAAAAAGAGACATATTGTGCCAACACTATTAAAAAGAATATTTATGTTAAGATTAGACATGGTATATCTCAGCTATTAAATGTGAAAAAGATTACAAAAAAGATACTAATTCATTAAAATCATGTAATATTTTAAAGATATGTGAACATTACAGCAAAGATTGAAAACACATGAATGAAACTAGTGAAACTGTAAGAAGAAAGAGAAAAACCAAAAATAATCCTAAGTAATTCAAAATTATTTGTCAAGTGAAAAATACAAAAAAAAAATTGGAATTTCAAAGTAAATGAAAATAAAGGGATTTAGATCAGTGTCAAAAGTGCCTGCCTGGCAAGCACAAAGTCGTGAGTTTGATCCTTGGTATTAAAAAAAAAAAAAGAAAGAAAATAAAATATTTTAAAAATTTTTCCAGGCTAGGGAATATAGATTTGTGGCACAGCACCTGCCCAGCAAGAGTGAAGTTGTGAATTCAATCCCTGGTACACACACACACACACACACACACACACACACACAGCCAATGCCTGTTACCTGGCTTATTGGAAAGCTTGCAGTATATTTTATATTACAAATGAGGAAAGTCTCAGATGACTTTCTAACATAGCACTATAAAGAAAATAGAAAATTATCCACTGTCATAATAGAAAGAAAACACAAATGATAGTAGCAATCAATAAAATAAAAAATAGGAACTCTGAAAAAGAAAACATTGATTCCTAGTAAAAAAAGAAGCTCCAGATGAATCATGATAACAAAAAAAGAGAAGACAAACTAGCAGTCTCCAGTCTCAAAAAATGGCATCCTTACCTATTCTACCAATGTCCAAAAGATAATAATGATTTTATGAAAAAATATTTTACAATTTAGGTAAAATTTATGAGGCATCAAAAGACAAAATCCTGGATCACTCCAATAAAAAAGTAATTAAACCAGTGTATTAGTCAACCTTACATTCCTGGACAAAATCCAGAACACCAAAACTTAAAGCAGAGGATGCTTATATTGACATGATTTCAGAGTTTTCAGTCTGTTGCTAGCTGGCTGTCAGGCAATAATATTACAGCAAAAAGGTATTGCCAAAGGATATGATGACCAGAAAGCAGAAAGCAGAGAAACAGCACCAGATAGAAATGGTCAAGATAAAGTCCACAAGGGTATGCGCATAAGAACCAACCAAATGCATTCTAGAAATTTCTTTTATTAATTTTATAGGTATGTCTCAGCTCTTTCACACAGGACACTATCTTTAAGGAAAGCTTTATAAATTTTATAATTTCTTACTGTTGACCCACAGATAGGAGAGGTATCTCTGATTTCTGAGATGCCCTCAAGACATCTTTCTTCTCATTGGTCTGTGAAGTCCTAGGTTTGCTTTTCAAAACACTAGTCTCTTTAGCTAATACTTTTCTTTGGCTCCAAATTTATAAGTGGTGTCTTTTTGGACAAAACTGTAAGTTTCACAAAATCTTCTGTTTTGTTTTGTTTCTGATTCTTACGCTAAAACTTGCTAACAGTGACTATACTAAAGCCTGAATACAGGGATGCCTTGAAATTTATTTCACCAGATCAGTTAGTTCATAGGCTTTAATCTCAAGTTCTTGTGAAGTCTCAGAATATGAGCCATGTTGGCAGTCTTTCCATCAGATTGTAACACACATGATCTATAGTGCAATTGGCAGTGGAATAATCCTTATAATCAACTGAAATTGTTTAAAACTTACCTTAATTGCATGCACTCCTACCAGGACTTTGATCTTCTATGTTCTGACCAGAGTTACTCACCAGGTACTGCTATTGCTTTCTAGGGCTACATTAGCTCATATTCCCAAAGCTTCAGTAACTCCTTCCACAAATGAGTTCCAGTTGCTTCTGAACCACATGGTCAGTATATTGAATGTAGTGGCCCTGCTTCTCTGTTACCAGTTTCTATATTAGTCAGCTTCTTGTTGTGGGGACAAAAATAACAGGCACAGAAAAGTGAAAAGAGACAATTTTATAAATATCTTGGATTATAGTTTTTGGTTCTTGACTATCTGGCTCCAAGGCCAAAAAAAAAGAATATATGTAGAAGATGGGAACAGCAGCCAAAAAGCAGAGAACAGGGAAAGGATGCCAGGCGGAAAGTGGTTTGTGATCAGATGCAGTCCCCAGTTCTACGCCCTCTGAACCATCCAGACATCCAGAAGTGCCAGAAGTGTACTAATTTTGTAAGTGTCTAACACTTACTATAAATTATACAAATTGAATCTGTAGTTAACTTTCTCACAAATGGAACATTCAGTCAATATGTTTTAAATGCCCAGTTCTATCAAATATATATTGGAGAACTGATGCCAATTCTACACAAATTCCTTCAAAAAAATTGAAATGTATGAAACTTTCCAAACATTTTATTAGGGCACCATAGTACATATATATATATATATATATATATATATATATATATATATATATATAAATATATATATATATTATATATTACATATAAATATATTATATATTTGTATATTTTTTCATATATGTGAAAAATATATAAGCACCCATAAAAAATAATATCTTTTACCATGTCTAACTCATCATATTTAAAAAAGAATTTACAATGACTCCCTTAGTTCCTTTCCTCATCATTGGAATATAATAACTGACATGGTAGCTGCAACTGGGAAAGGTTTATTTAGCCTCATGTTTTGGAAGCTTTAGTCTGCATGGTCAGCAGGCTCCCAAAAGAAGGGAGATGATACAAGGGACTGATGAGGAAGAGTTCATTTCATTGCAAACAGAAATCAATGTGTGAGAGGAGGAATCAGGAAGGAAGTTACCTGATTCTACCCCAGTGACTTGATTCTTCCTGGTCTGCCTCCATAATCGACTCATCTTTCAAAAGTCCTGCCTATAAACACAGAAGACTTTGGTAGCTATATGTCTATAAACTGTAAAAAAGAATATATTAAGTATATGGTAGAAATGAAAAATGTTTATTTTTTCAATAATTGATAATTGACCACAATCATTCGTTGGAATTTGATCATTTGACTTTATCTTACTTTTAAAACTTCACTCTCATTCCTTGAACCGTATTCAAATTTTCAAGAAACAATATTTCTACCTTGTTTTTATGTTAGCCATTAAAAAAACAGAGACTGTCTTTCTGTAAATGACTATATCTTATCATCAGACATGATTATGTGATTCTGTTAAAGCTATAATTACATGTCTTTAGTGTGGAGAGGACAACCCTAGGTCTCTTTAGTTAACATATGCTCTGATAGTTTAGGTAACTTTACATCAGTAATTACTTCTCTAGGTTGGTATTTACACAAACCTGTTCAATTTTTCCTTAAGATTCATTTGGATGGCATTTATTCATTTATTTTTACCACTACTAGTAGTTCCATTAAGAAGGCTATTAGACATTAGCAAGTTTGAGGAACAAAGGGAGTGTAAGATAGCATCCCTTGTCGATTATAGTCAAATGAAGAAAACAGGTTATCAGCGTATAATATATTTATTAATATTTGTTAGATTTTAGACTCAGTCAGCCTTACAGAGCACAGTAGTATTTTATAGTTATACATTGAATCCAGTCTTCATGACACAAAATTGTTTTTGTCTAAAATAATACATACTGTATACCTGGAAAGCATAGTTTATTAAGCAATTATATTCTCAGAGTAAGGTACACATTAAAACATCCTCCTGCTTTGAGCTAAAAAGTTTAGCTAAAGTTGTGCTAAAAGTTTAGCTATTTTAGATAAAAAGTTTTTCTGTTTTCATATTAAAAAATTCTGATCATCTGAAGAAAAAAATTAAGAAAATATCTGCATTTCCAAAGTAACTTTTAGGAAAACTGTCAATAAGAAAAATAATCATCATAGATTCCTGAACTTGTATGTAAAATATTTCACTGCACAAAAGACATCCAAACTTGCACTTGGAGAATTTGAGTTTGGCCCATCAGAGCACAAGGCCCCAGTGCCATAGTCCAGGGATGAGCTACAGCGAGCAAAACTGTGGTTCCCAGAGGTTCTAAACTCTGCCCAGCCAGGAACAAGGCCCCTGGTACCACATACCCAAGGTGCATCCTTGCTAGCTCCACAGAGGATTCTACGTAAGTGAAGCCCAGCATCCCAGCACAATCCATCAGGAAAACCCCTGACCAGCCTCACAGGTCACAGAGTTAACCAAGCCCTGACCAGCCCAATTCAGAGGTCCAAAACCACCCATCAGGGAGTGACCAACCTAGCTGATGGGTTTTGGAGAATATGAGCTCCACCCATCAGAGCACAAGGTCCCAGTGCCATAGTTTAGATGTGCATTTAAGCCAGCCACAAGGTGAGTCCAGAGGTTCCATATGCTAGATACGTGCACAGGCTAGCTTCATGGTACAGAGGCTCTGAACTCCTTCCAGACTCAAGGCCTCAGCAGTGCCACACTCTAAGGGCATGTAACGGCAAGTCTCCTGAGTTCTGGAGGTTCTGAACTCCATTCAACCAGGTATAGAGTCCAGGGGTGTGTCTCTGTTGCCTGCATGGAGGATCCAAGTTCTGCTCAGTCCAGTGTCCCAGTACAACCCAGCATATCAGAGGATCTGAGGAATACTTGGCCAACCTTACAGGTTACAGAGAACAAGGCCCTGGCACCATAGTTTGGGGATGTGCCCCAGCTAGCCATGGGGCTATAGAAGGATGGTAGCTCTGTCCAATGCAGCATTCAAGTGCAATCCACCATGTGAGTGACTAGAAAGCCACATGGGCCTGAGAAGAAAATGACAAAATGGAAGAACAAGATACAGTCTCAGTCCTCCAGCCTACCAAGAACAAACCCAGGATACATTGGAATGGAAGATATGAGAAATCACACAACTCACCTTTCTGAAATGGTAGCAACTGAAGCAAAGAAAAAGTTCCGTGAAGCTATAGAGGAAATCAGATCAGAAATGATCTCAGGTAAAAAAAAAAAAAAGAAGTGACAAAATGAATTAAATGCTGTGTGTATCTAAAGAAGATCTAGATTTAAAAAAAAGAAAAACATAAAAAAAGATGGAAACCTTGAATGAACAATATAAGATAGAATTACAATGCATGAAACAGATTCAAAGGGATATTGAAGAAGTTAAAAATTCCATTGAAAACTGGCAAAACTGCTTAAATGAAGTTAAAGATCAACTCTCAGATCTTGAAGATAAGATGGAAGCTTATGATTATGAAAGAAATGATCTCTTAAAAATGACAAGGAACCAGGAAACAACAATTCAACAACAACAACAATAAAAAATTCAACAACTACAGGATCATGCAAAGAGAAACAATACAAGACTGATAGGTGTTGATGAAAAGCAGGGGTCAACACAAATAACATGCAAAGACTACTTACAAAAATAATAGCAGAAAATTTTCCAAACATGGGGAAAACATCTTATATATTGATAAGAGGCATACAGAACCACAATTAATCATAAATAAAATAAATCTTCATCCAAACATATATTAACTAGGATATCAGAAATTTGGCATAAGAACAGAATACGAAAAGATGTCAGAGAAAAGACAAAGGAAAGCCTATCAGAATCATGGCAGACTGCTCACCATAAACCTTCAAGTCAAGAAAAGCTTGGAGTGACATATTTCAGGTTCTGAAAGAGAACAACTTTCAACTCAGATTGATGTACCCTGCAAAATTATCTTTGAAAATTTATGGAGAAATACAGTATTTCCACAACATGGAACAACGGAAGAAATTCATGACCACCTAACCAACACTACAAATAGTACTGAAAGACATTCTAGAAAAAGACAAAGATAATTACAGTCCCAAGAACTACAGAAGAAGGAAAACATTAAGCAGGGCAAACAATTAAAACACAAAAAGTAGAAAACCAACAACAGAAAGGTAACATGACATGGATAACTCAGTACATATAAGTTGTATGCATCAATGTATATGATCACAACTTATCAATAAAAAGAAAACAGACTGGTAGAGTGGATTAAGAAACTAAATCCAACAATATGCTGTGTACAAGAAACACATTTAACACAAAAGGAAATTCATAGAATAAAAGTCAAAGGATGGAAAATAACACTCCATGCAAAAAGAACCCAGAAAAAAGAAGGGGTATTTATTCTCATTGCAAAAAATGTGAACTTCAAACCAGGAATGATCAAAAGAAGTAAAGAAAGTCACTACATACTTGTTAGAGGAAAACTTGAAGAGGAAGAGATTGCAATCATAAATACATATACACCAATTATTGGAGCACCCAATTACGTAAGACAAATCTTAATAGACATGAAAAATCAAATAAGCAATGATACAGTTATAATCAGGGACCTTATTGTCCCATTATCACCAAGAGACAAATCAACCAAGTAAAAAATGAACAAAGATATAATAGAAATGAATCAAACTTGTGAATAAATGGACCTAGCAGAGTGTATCAAGTGTTCTACCCAACATCAGAATACACATTTTTCTCAGCTGTACATGTGTTATTCTCTAAAACAGGTTATCTAATAGCCCCCAGAACATGTTTAATAAACATAAAGGAATTAAAATAATTCATCACATATTATCTGACTATAGTACAATAAAAATGAAACTTTATGACAAAAACCCCCACACAAACCCAATAAACACATGGAAATTAAATACCACTCTCCTAAACATCCAATGGGTTACAGAAAAAATTAAACAATATCTACAATGGAACAGAAATTTAAATACAAATTACCAGAATGTGTGGGACACAATGAAAGCAGTTCTCAGAGGGAAACTCACATATCAGGAAAATGGAACAAATGCAAATAAACAACTCACATATCAGGAAAATGGAACAAATGCAAATAAACAACCTAATGCTACACCTCAAACTTCCAGAAGATAAAAGGAAGTCAAGCCCAAAACCCAAAGAAGGGAGGAAATTATAAATATCAGAACAAAAATTAATGCAATTGAAGCTAAGAAAACGGTACAAAGAATTAATGAATGAGTTAGTTCTTTTAAACAATAAAATTGATAAACCCTTATCCAACCTTATCAAAAAGGGAATGAAAAAACTCAAATCCATACAATAAGAAATGAAAAAGGTGACCTCAGTACAGACTCTGTGGAAATACAGAAAATCATTCATACTGACTTTAAAATCCTTTACTTTCATAGGTTTGATAACACAGAAGAAATTCACAGATTCTTAGAAACACATGAATTACCAAAGTTGAATCAAGAAGATATAAAACTGCTGAATAATCCAATTTCAGTTAATGAAATTGAAAATGTAATTAGAACCTTACTAACTAAGAAAGCCCAGGTCCTGATGGATTTACTGTTAAATTCTATAAGAAATTTAGGGAAGACTTAATGCTAATACTGCGCAAACTCTTCAAGGAAATTTAAAGGTACGCAAGTATCCCTAACTCATTCCTGGAAGCAAGAATTACCATAAAGCAGAGAAAGACCCAATCAAAAAAGAGTGTTACAGACCAGTCTCTCTAATGAACGTGTTGCAAAAATCTTCAATAAAATACTGGCCAATAGAATGAAACAAGTCATCAAGCAAATTATACACCATGAACAAATGGGATTCAGCCCCAGAATGCAGGAGTGATGCAACATATCCAAATCAATGAATGTAATACACCATATCAACTGGGCCAAGGACAAGAATCACATGATCATCTCAATAGATGCAGAAAAAGCTTTCAACAAAATCCAACAATCAATCATGACAGAGTTACAGAAAATCAGAATAGATGGTCTCTACCTCAATCTTATAAAAGCTATGTATGATAAATCAACAGCCAATTTTTTACTAAATGGAAAAAAACTGAAAACTTTCAACCCAAAACCAGGAACAAGAGACAAGGATTTCCATTATCACTATTCCTATCCAATATAGTTGTGGAACCATTAGCCAGAACAGTTAGACTAGAGAGAGAAATAAAAGGAATAAGGATAGGAAAGAAAGAAGTTAAATTATCATCATTTGCAGATAATATGATACATAACATAAAGACATCCAAATCTCCATTGAAAAACTTCTATATGTAATAACCAAATTCAGTGGTATAGCTGGATACAAGGTCAACACTCAAAAATCAATAGCATTCTTCTATGCAATAACAAACTCAATGAGAGAAATAAGGGAAACCACACCCTGTACTATAGCATCCCAAAAAATGAAATACTTAAGAATCAAGGGCTGGAGATTTATCTCAGTGGCACAAGCATCTGCTTGGCAAGTGCAAGGTCAAGAGTTTGGTCCCTGGTCAAAAAAAAAAAAAAAAGAATCAATCTAAAAAAGGTTGAAAAAGCTCTATACATCAAAAATTACAAATTATATTTCTCTGAAAAAGGAAATAGCACAGGAGTTCAGAAAATACATTCCTTGTTTATGGATAGGAAGAACAAACATTGTGAAAATGGCCATTCTAGCTGGGTGTGTTGGCTCACGCCTGTAATCCCAGCACTCAGGAGGCTGAGGCAGGAGGATCATTGTGAGTTTGAGACCAGCCTTGGCTACAAAATGAGCTCAAGACCAGCCTGAACTGCATAGTGAAACCCTGTATCAAAAAGACAAAAAAAATGGCCATTCTACCAAAATTGATATACAGATTCAATGTAACTCCAAGCAAAATACCATTTGTATATTTCACAGATCTAGAGGAATAGTCCTTAAAATTCATCTGGAACCAGAAGAGACCTAGAATAGAAAAGACAATTCTGGGCAACAAAGGCAAGGCAGGAGGCATCATTAGTTCCAACTTGAAATTATAGCACAAAGCTACTGTAATAAAATCAGCATGCTACTGGGATAAAAACAGACTTGAAGATCAATGGAGTGGATAAGATAGCCTCTTTAATAATTGGTGCTGGAAAAATGGGCTTTCCATATGCCAAAAACTAAAACTAGATCCATGTCTATTACCATGCATTAAACTAAAGTCAAAATGGAACAAAGATCTAAATATTAAAACAGAAACACTAAATCTGATAGAAGACAAAGTAGTAGAAATCTTGATAAAATAGGGGTAGGCAGAGAGTTCTTGAACAAAAATCAAACTTCACAGGAAATACTTCCCAGAATCAACAATTGGGATCTCACCTTATTAAAAAAGTTTCTGCATGTAAAAAGATATCTCCAACAGAGTGAATTGAAAACCTACAAATTGAGAAAATGTCTTGGCAAACTGTCCCTGAGACAAAGGACTTCTATCCGGAATATATTTAAAAAAAAAAGGTCCCAAAATTCAAAGACCTGATCCAAAAAATGGGCATCTGAGATGAATACACATTTCTCAGATGAAGCAACACAAGTGGCAAAAAAATATGAAAAAATGTTGAACATCAATGGTCATTTGAGAAAGGCAAATTAAAACAACAATGAAATTCCATCACATTCCAGAAAAAATGACCAAGATCAAGAAATCAACTAATAATAAATGAGGAGGGACTGCAAGGGAAAAGGGCATCTTCTCCACTGTTAATGGGAGTGTAAGCTGGTGCAAACACTCTAGAAATTGGAGTGGGGATTACTCAAAAAACTAGTATTAAAGTTTCCATTTAACCCAGCTATCTCACTTCTGGGCATTTTCCCAGAGAATTGAAAACTTCATACCACATGATATATGAGGACCCATGTTTATAGCAGCACAATTGGTAATAGCCAAATCTTGGAAACAATGCAAGTGTCTATCAATCTAGGAATGGATAAAAAAGATGTGGCATTTTTATACAATGGAGTACTTCTCAGCTAAAAAGAAAAATTGCATCAAGACTTTTGTAAGTAAATGGACATGACTTGAGACCATACTCATAAGTGAAGTAAATCAAACTCATGTGTAAACAGCATATTGTCTCCCTAGTATAAGAAACTGAAAAAGAATATATGATCCAAAGTCTACAATAAATACTGTGTAAGGGTAAGAAACCGCTCAAAGAGGAAAAATAACTGGGATATGAGAAAAATGGAAAGAAGGGTGGCAAAAGGAAAAAGACATTATATATGTGTATATACATATATGTATATATACATATATATATGAGCTAAAATGACTATAATACTAATTTTATTAGATCTTACAAAAGAACAGTTAATACTCATATGATTGGATCAATTTTACATGTCTGTATTTGGGAATCTAACTCATTTGAAGGTAACATTATGCAATATTACAATCACTGTCAAATTCCTATCTTCTTGTTTTGCAAACCTATACTGTATTTGGTTTGTTGTTGTTTGTTTGCCTCTTTTGATTTCTGTTTTTCTTTTCTGTGTCGTGTTTCTCTTAAATAAAAAAAAATAAACTTGCACTTAGTACATATGCCTTCCAGTCTTTACAATACATGCTACCAAGTGGACACCTATGTATCTTGACTGAATTCTTTTATCAAGAACATAAAAGACAATGGAGGATTATGAGCATCAGTTTCCTTTAGCAAAAGGACCTGTCTGTCTTTTTAGTGACAAAAGGGCAGAAAAATCTGTCAAAGAAACAAACAAAGTGCTCACTTTGGCAGCACATATACTAAAATCGGAACAAAACAAACAAAGAAACAATCAAAATCCACACTCCTCATTTGTTGAGTACAGTGATAGTTTCATTATAACTGATGCGACAAATCATCCTGTCAATTAGGTTCTAAAAGACTCAAAGGAAAGTGCCTGTGAGTCATTGCCATTATCGTTTGAACAACATTAAATTCTGTTGTTTTTTAAAAATTTTTGGGTTTTTTGTCTGTTTTTACCATCACATGCAATGTCTTAGTCTTTGATCACCATGTACAAGAACCTGGAAAGTTGCCCCTGAATGCCATCGTTCACAGCAACATTTTAGCCAGCCAATGGCATGAGGTAAAAAGAGGCATGCAGACTGTGGAGACCTTGCCCCAGATAAGCACAACCAAAATGCATTTCATTTTTTCTTTCTTCTCTCTTCCTTTTTCAAACTCTTTGATTTTTTTTGAGTGTGTGTGTGTGTGTGTGATATACATATCAGCAAGAAGCATAGAATTGGAAAGTGGTGCAGAGTGTGTCCTACCATGTGAGAGGGGGAGGGTCCAAACACAACCTCTGTGTTTTCCTGAATGGTAAGAGACTCACTGGTCCACAAGATGGGTGCAACTTTAGCCCTTCTCAGCTGTCCACCATGACTTTCTTGTGTCCTAAGGCTGAGGCTGATCGGGAGACCTCTCAGCTTTAGCTTCTCTAATACTAGCCTGTATCCTATCTCCATCTTACTTGGTCCCAGTGCTATGATAATTTTGACCTCATTCCCCCTGGAGTAAGTCAGAACGAAGACAGTTTGTCAAACTACTCACATCTCTCAACCAGGACCCCTCCCTCTTACTTATATGCTATTTATATGTTAATAATTATTCTTTTATTATTAAATCTGATTAAATAGTTCATGATATTTACCAGAATGATGCTGATACAGAAATTAAGGTAATAAGGAAGTAAAATAATAAACTTCTGAGTAGTTCCCACTTCATAACATAAATTTAATGTAAAATGTATAATGGTACCTAGAATACAAAATGAAAAATATTTAAAGTCTCTACATCATGGTTTATAGTTATACTCCTCAAGCAACCAGCAGAAAATTTATGAATTTCTTTGAAATACGGAGAAACATCTTGATAAATGAAGAGCTTAATGTCTTTAGAAAAAGTTAAGAAAGCAATTACGGATGTATAAACAAACTACTTATTACTTAATTTATTAAGTAGCTATAGATAATTACATAGATAAATTGTACAAGATTACAAAATAAATATTATGTTTGATGCTGTTGGAACTGGAAATGGAACACAAGTACGGGGCTGCTGTATGGCTGGGGGCAAGATAAGATAATGACTGAGGACCCTTGGCTTGAACTTCCGTTAACAAAGACTGTAGCAGCAGGCATTTCACCTCTATGGTGAAAGATCTCCTGACTTCTCCTTGTTAACATAATCTGTTACTTACAAAGTCCTTAAACCATTCCCAAGGACTGTTCGATTTCCTGTGTTTTCCACTCTAATTCCCTAAATAAATACAGGTGATTCAGAGGCATCCCCTGTCTTAGCCACCAATGTGCCCGAACTCTGCAGAGGGTTTTGATCCTGCTGGAGCCCTAAATCATACCACATATCTCATTTATTTAAGCCTTCACTATACACTCATTTGGGAGACTGGGGATCTAGGCCAGGTCCCTGATAATATGAATACATGAAACTTAAAGTGTATAATTTCAAAACTAATGGTAAATCAACATCCTATAATTCTGAGCAGCACTTGTACAGGACAAAAATCTTTATATGCCTTATGTTTTATGATTACCCCACAGAGGAGTTAGGGATTTCAAAACATCATTAAACTTCAGTAGAAAAAGTGATGACACACACATGCACAGAATGCTGTGAAAATGTGTATCACTCACATAATAAATTTTGCATGCAGAGCAGGTTAGTGTTTTGAAATTGCTTCATAAATTAGATTGTAATATCAACTTGTAGTGTCCTTAGTGGAACTGTAAAGGCCTGATTGAAAGTTCCAGAACATGTCCTGAACTTTCTACCAGGAGCAAAGTACAGTGCATCCAGACGTGGAAGACATGACAAAGAATGTGCAAGGTTTAAAAGCTGCCATTTTCCAAACATCAAAAAAATTACCCTAAATCTAAAATTGGGACCTACTGATTTAAAATTATTAGACTTTATATTCACATCAAGTAGAAATGAGGAACTGAATATGTCTCTTGAAAGGCACAATTTTGTCCTGTACAAGTGTGCCTTATTAATCTTAGCGTGTCTGTCAATATAATACAGAAGAAAAATGTTAACCCTGATGTTATTCTGTTGGTCATAGAAGCTGAGTCTGGTTAGCGCTGCTCTCTGGCTTATAGACGGCTGCTCTTCCTGGCTTTTCATGGGAAGGAGAAAGCAAGGTCTTATCAACCTCTTTTTTTTTTTTTTTCAGTACTGGTGCTGGAACTCATGACCTCAACCATGTCAAACAGGCGCTTGTGCCACTAAGCTAAATCTCCATCCCCCAAGTATCAGTGTTTCTTAATATTTTATCCAAATGTGTGGTAGAAGAGAAATTTTAAAAGACATCACTAAACAACTATCTAAAAATAAAATTATAATCTTCATTATTACAGCTACAAAAATAACCAGAAAATTCAAATCTTAAAATCACACAGACTTATTATTTTAAAATTCTGGAGATAACATACCTTAATAACATAAAAACCAAATGTCTATATTCCTTTTTGGAAACTATAGGAAGGAATCTGTCCTCTTGCTTTTCCAGTTTTTGGAGAATGGATGTCTGTTTGCTTTGGGTAATGGAAGCAATGTATCCAACTCCATCCTTCTATCAGTGGCTAAGAATGTTCTCACTTCACACCACTTAACCATTTACTATTCTAATTCCTTTTTCTATATTACAATGAACCAGATAATTGTCTCATCATAATAATCAGAATAATCTCTCTTTTTACAAATAAAATTATTAGCAAATTTATTTCTATCTACAATCTCAATTCCTAGTTTTCATTTAATATAGCTCATTTATTTTCTCCAGAGAATCAGACATAATCATATTGTGGTGGGGTCTATTATTCTTTCTGTCAAAGTCTAATCTTTGTTTTAGAAATATATCTGTCTATTTCACACTAAAATATATTCACCCCATACTAATTCCCCCCAAAAATCTTATTCAAATAGAGTAGAAATACATAGTCAAAGAACTCATCAACTCAAAGATTTAAAATCTCATATTTTGTATCAGACATGGAAGAAGCTCTGAGAATAATCTAGAGACAAAAATTCTCCTCCATTTGTATCACTGAAAAATAAAACACAAGTTCTTCACTCCCCAAATGCAATGGCTAAATATAACCAGTTTATAGAAACAGTATTGAATTGATTATCAGGATTTGCTCTCCAAAATATATTGTTAGGCAATTTCATCATTGTGCAAATATCATAGATTATACAAAGTAAGGTGGCAAGCACATCACTTGGTAAACTAATGTTATGGGCTCACCACTGCATGTACAGTCCCTCACTGTTTAAAATGTCATTATGTGATCTGAGCAAGTACTTTGAAGATAACAATATACAATATATTAACAACTATTAATTTTTTATTATCCTGTTTTAAAGCTATATATCATTGTATTTTTTTTCTGTGAAAAAAATAATGCCATTGTGTGAAACATGATTATTGATTTTCTAGCTCAAAAAGGAAAGAAATGTTAGGGGGAGAAAAAGATCCTATTGCTCAAGGAATTGTGAAATCCAGTCAGGTAATCTGCACTTGTTCTTGAGATCAAAGACTACTAGATAGGTTGAAAGTCTGCTTTCTGTGCTTTTAGTTTCAACACGGGACACAAAGCTCTTTCTTCATGAATAATAGGTGGTGCTTTAAGCGAAGTACTTTTATCAGCCTATTTCTTTCCTTAGGCTTTCATACTATTCTTTCATTTTTACTCATTTATATTTCATTTAAATTTTCCCTCTTTCTTTTGGTTCAAGCTGATAAGATTTCTGTGATATAAAAATTCCCCCTAAATGATGCACCTACTATGTATGTTAGAGATCTATTTTAATTCTCTCTACCAGATAGAATGCTTTTCTCTAGAGCTTTCATGATTAATACCATATCTATCCTAGACTTTTAATGAGACAAGTACTAGACACCATGATACTGTAATATCTTCAAAGTATCTTCAGTAGAGTATGTCTGAATATTCTGAACCTTTTAGCTTTCCATATCTTTACTAAAAATTTTTCTAGTCACACCTATGGCTACTTTTCCAGATAAAAGTATCCTAGTTTAGGGTCATTTGTAGTCAATGAGTTAATAATTCATTAAATCATCAATTTTGTGTTCCTTTTTACAATAATAATTACCTTAAACAATCTTTTTCTTCTACATTTTCTCTATAAGCAGACAAAGGAAACTATACAGAATCCTTAACACTTTGTTTGGAAAATAATCACAGTTACATATATATTTCATTATTTACAAATTTTGTTTTACAACACAAGATAATAGAACAAAATTTAGACAAAAGTTCTAACACTGGAAACCAGCCCACCTCCCTGGTAAGCAGCTGCAGCTTGGGCAAGTGGGGGCCACACCATGGGGAGACACAGTGAGGCATTTCCCAAGATCCATGCCATGTTGGAACTTAGGGAGCTGGGAAACCAAGCAACCAGCTTGCCTCTCTGGTAAGCAGCCATGAGCCTATCAATGCACGGGCTGAGAATTAAACATCCCATCCACCCATTAGCAAATGGGAGCCAGAGGTCTGAGCATCTTTTCGTAGGTAGACCATATAAATATAGCAATAGCAAACAGGCAAATATAGCAAATATTTGCAAATATAGCAAATAGGGGGGATTTCCTTCTATGATCTCTTTGAAGGCAAATATTGTTATCACTGTTTGCTCTATTCAATATTATGTTTTAATAAGTTCTATAATGTTCTGTATTTGGTTTGACTTTACTAAAACTGATTGAAAGAACAACTATGGTGAAGATAATGAGATATACTATGGCACCTACTACTATTGGTAGTAGTAGTACTCCCAGTAACCTGTTGTGACATTCTGTACCAATTTCATAGCACTGTCTCAATTGGCTGTGTTATGTCTTGTTCTGTTGTATTTCACTACCTTTAAAAACTAAATAACAACAACAAAAAATAGAATATGAGAAATCAAGGTAACAAAATACCTTCCAAAACTCCCAACTCCATCAAGGCTGATCCATGGGGCATGGAAGAGGAGAAACACAAAAACAAAACAACAGAATTATATAAGGTGATTAAAAAGGAAATAACAACAACAAAACAGATAAACAGATCATTAAGGTACTGAGCAAGTTGAAACATGATATAACTAAACAGATAATGACTTAAAAAGCAAAAGGAGGAAAAGAAAATGCTCTAAAGGATATAACTGCATATATGTTTATGTGTGTATGATTGATAACCAGATTACTAAATTTTTGTTGGATTGTTGAACAGAACTGTTTGCAGCTTCACTGTTTGAATGTTCACTTTGTATGCTTTAATTTTGTAACTTGAACAACTATTTCTAAGAGAACAATATGTAATTTATCATCTAGTGATTTCTTACTGTTTTTTTGAAATTCTGTATTATTTCTACCCTTTTTTGTTTTGTTTTGTTTTCTTTTTAAATAAAAATTTTAAAAAAGTTCTAACACTATTTAACATGAGCCCCTTTCTTGAAATTTTCAGTAATGTTTCCATTTATCACTGAGGGGTTGTCAGAAGCCCCTGTCTGTAATATTCATATTTCTACTAGAAATTTCCATAAAATGTAGATATTCTGTAAGAAGAAATATTTCCTCTACTATATTTTCAAGTTCTCACTGCAAGAATTTTAACAACCATATTGTAAAAGAAAGTTTAAGGCAATCCTGGGTTTCCTGTTGTTTCTCAAAATTCTTCCAACCTTTCCTTATTTCCCATTTCCATAGCCATATAATATTTTCAGTTACTTGTTACTGTGACACTTCATTACCAACATTAAAATCTGTATCAGTTATCTTCTTTTGCTGTAACAAATTCCTTAATTTCATATGCAGTCTTGATTTTCCCTATCATATAACATAACATTTGACATAGCTTTTAATTCTCCTGTGTTCCAAGAATAACTAACATGTTGCATACTATTTAAATTTCTTACCTTTATTCCTTTAAAATCTTTTTTAATTTAATTGTCTATTGGTAGAATTTAGATATAAATGATGATCACATCCATCATGGGGATGGATATACCTTGTCTCCACCCCATTCTCATGCCCTCCCTTCAACCCCTCATCCCTTACTTATTTATAAAGCTTTGTCTCCATTTTATCCTTTTTTCCTCAGGTTCTTTTTTCTCTTCTGTGGCAGGTTAGCTGTCAACTTGTAACATACAGCTGAACTGAATCAGTGTGGGGCTGGGAGTAGATGGCCCACCTGTGAGTTGTTGCCAACAGCATAAAAAAGGAAACTAAAGGGGAAAATGGTGTGTCATTGATTCTCCTGGAGAAGCTTATTGAGTTGGCTTTCCTGATATGGATTTTATTGTAATCATCATCAGAGGAACTCAGGAATTTTCTGTTGCTGAAAATGGCTGTGGTTCTTTTTGGGAGACTCTTGTCCTTTAATCATGGCTTCCTGGCTCCAGTGCACACCCCTCAGCCTGCTGGTACAGATCATTCATCCTGCTGGGGCAGACTTTCTAACTTCCACCACTGACTTTTGGGCCTTCCCAGCAAAGATCCTTGAGACAGACTTTTATGAGACATTGTCATGGTCTCTAAGCCTCCAGTCAGGCTGGTGGGGAGCATTGCCATGAGCTCCAGGTCTTCAACTGGACTTGTTCAGGATATTAACATGGGGTCCCGGCCCTCAGCTAGATTCTTTGGGTCTCTAGTATGTGGTCAGGTCTCCCTCACTCTTTTGCATTTGACTCTCTGGGTGAATATTATAAAATAATCTTATACATTATATGTCCTGCATTAAATCCTTTCTCTTGTAAATCCTGATGACACTTCCTTTCCTCTCCTCCATCACCTCCCTAGTTCCCCTTTCCTTTTGAACAAGTCTTCCCATTTTACAATATCTACTGTACAATTTGGGTTGTGTGTGTGTGCGTGTGTGTGTGTGTGTGTGAGACAAGGCCTTGATATGTAGCTCAGAGTGGCCTTAAATTCTCTTTGTAATTCAGACTGTTCTTGAACTTTCATGAATCTTCATAGCTCAGCCTCCCAAGTGTTGGGATTACAGGTGTGCATCACCACACTAGCAACAATTTGGTTTTTATTTACATCAATTTGTTTTCTCACACTGAAAGACAATATTTATCCAATTTATTTCACTTAAGAGTATGGTTTCCAGGTCCATCCATTTACCAATAAATGCCTCAAGATTATCCTTATTTATGACTAACTAGTACTCCATTATATAAAAATAAGACATCTATTTTCACCCATTCACTGGTTGATGAACATTTGGGTTGTTTCCAAGATTTAGATATAACAAAAAGTGCCACTATAAACATGAGAGTGAATGTATTGCTGTGATATGATGCTTTTCATTCTTTTGGGAAGATATCAAGGGAAATATCTGGGTCAAATGGAACCTCTAGTCCCAGTTTTTTTGGAAATCTCCACATTGATTTCCACAATGATTGTACCAGTCTATATTCCCACCAACAATGGAGAAAGGTTATTTTCCCTACAGTCTTGGAAGCATTTTTATTGCTTGATTTTTTTAATAATAGCATTCCTCCTGGAATGCGGTGGAATCTAACTGTTGTTTAATTTGCATTTCTCAAATGTCCAGTGATGTTGAACATTTTTTTATTTAGTGAAAAAAATGAAACAGAAAGAGGATAGAAATAATACAAAATTTCAAAAAAACAAAAACAAAAACCAATAAGAAATCACTAGTTGACAATTACATATTTTCTTCCTAGAAGTAGTTGTTCAAGTTACAAAAGTAAAGCATACAAAGTAGATATTTAAACAGTGACACTACAATCAGATCTGTTCATCTATCCAACAAAAACTTAGTATTATGGTCATCTATCCTACACACTCAAACATACTTGCAGTTATATCTTTTAGAATATGTTCCTTTCCTCTCTTTTTTTAACAGTAACTATAATCAATTCTTGTAAACTGTTTAGAAGTTCTACACATGTATAAGTTTCTACATGTATACCTAGTCTTTCTGTATTAGAGGGAAAAACAAAGCAAAACAATTCAACAACACAAATTCCTAGAGAAACATGAAATGAGAAGTACATATAAAACCACAATATTATGTGACCTACAGTTGTCTCCAGGATGTCTCCTATTATTTTCAATAAAATTGTCTATATCATCAGGCATAGTACAATTAAACTTAGTGGTACATAGCACTATTAATAGAAACTGAACATTGGAGACATTATAGGACTTCAAAGGCAGTTAATAATCAAACCAGAATGGGTATCCTATTGAATCCATCCCCAGAGTAGTTGCCCTACTCCCAGACTTGACACTCTCAAGCATACCAGATTTGAATAAAATGTCAAGACAAAACAGTGATATAGTTAATCTTCTCTGCCTCATCTCTGCTATGCTATATTTCTGTCATTGTTGTTTACTCTTCTCCTTCATTCCACTGTCTGCCCCTTTGATTGAGGCCTTTCTGCCATTGTTCCTGGAATCCTGGTGATTTTCTTCTCTCTCTCTAGAATGTCCTTCAGTATTATTTGTAGGGTTGGATTGTTGGTCATGAACTCCCCCAGTTCCTCTTTGTCATGGAAATATCTTGTCTCTCCATTAATTTTGAGAGACAGTTTTGCAGGGTACATCAATATGGGTTGGATGTTATTTTCTTTCAGGGCTTGAAATATTTTGCTCCAAGCTCTTCTTGATTTGATAGTTTGCACTGAGAAGTCTGCTGTGATTTTGATGAGTTTTCCTTTATAGGTAATCTGTTTCTTTTCTCTGACTGCTTTTAATATTCTGTTCTTGTGATAGATTTCTGGGATCCTGACTATTATATGTCTGGGTGTAGATCTGTTTTGGTTGTAGCTGGCTGGAGTTCGGTATGCCTCATATATCTGAACATCACTTCATATGCTTGGGAAGTTTTCCTTAATTATTTCTGTGAATAGCCTTTTTATTTCATTTGTATTTGTCCCTGCTTCTTCATTCACATTTTTTATTCTTAAGTTATAAATCCTCTTATCATCTTCTAGCCTTTGTATCATTATTTCCTGGTTCCTTGTTAGTTTTAAGAGATCCTTCCTTTAGCGAACATACATTGCAAACCTATCTTCAAGTTTTAAAAGTCTGTCTTTAGTTCTTTTAAGAAGTTTTGTCAGCTTTCAATGGAGTTTTTAATTTCCTGATATTCTCTTTGGATCTGTTTCACGTATTCTAGATTTTGTTTATATTCTTCATCAAAGGCTTCTCTCCTTTCTCTAGGTTCCTCCATTCTTCCATTTGTGTCTTCTTGAGGAATACCCAGCATTTCTTTTATTAATCTTCTTATATCTTGCTTCATCTGAATTAGAATTTCAGATTTAAATTCTTCAATGAGGTCACGGCAGTATTTCTTTATTTCCGATGAAGCCATGTCTGATACTGCATGTCCGCTGCCCTCAATCTCCTCTGTACTCACCCTCCTGGGCTTTTTTTCCCTGGGTCAGTGGTTGAAGGCCTTTTGCTATTTCTCTGTCTTGTTATGCTTCTGTTTAGTTTCAGACAGGTTAACAGTGGAGGTGTCTGGACCTTTATGTACTGCCTTAAGTCCCTCTGCAGCTTACTGCCTAGGGCAGTGTGGCCCTTCCCTGTCTGCTGTTGATCTGTGAGGTGCAGGCAGGGGTGGCAGTGTGGGCTGGCCCCTCCCCTCTCAACCAGTGAGTGACTTCAGTACATTAGACTGTACACTGTGGATGTCATAGGCTCAGACAGCCTCGTCCCTGGATATTGGGTCCTGATCAGGGGCGTGTCCCAGCCCAAGCAGATCTCACCAATCCACTTTGGGCCAGGAGCTGCCCACTGAAGGGGCCTCAGCCATTGATTCAAGCCTGACTTGCCCAAATCCAATATGTCATCCTGCCTGTGATCTCGCTCTGGGAAATCCAGTTCCCAGCACTCACCAAAGTCTGTGCAGCTCCTCTTGCTGTTTCCACTCGCCATTGCAGTGCCTCCTCCCACTAAGGGTCTTGAGGTCAGCAACCCCCACTTTCAGCAGGGCCACAACCTCAGCTCGATTGTGAGTCACCGGACTCCAAGACACACCCAGCACAGCTACCAGAGTATGCCCAGCTCCAGCCTTCCATCCACGCTTCTTTTTCTCTTTCTTCTTCTTCTCCTTCTCCTTTACCTTCTCCTTCTCCTTCTCCTCCTCCTCCTCCTTCTTCTTCCTCTTTTTATTAAAATTTTTTTTCCTCAGTTTATTCCTGGGTCATGAGAATTCCTCACCTTTTGTCCAATCCTCTCCATAGTGTCAGATCCCAGCATTTGAGTTGTTTTTCTGAGAGGCTCTTTATCATGCCACATTTCAATCTGCCATCTTGGATCTCCCAATGTTGAACATTTTTTGATGTATTTATTTGCCATTTGTATTTCTTCATCTGAGAAATGTATATTTATCTCAGATACCCATTTTTGAAATGAGTCTTTGAATTTAGGGTATTTTTTCTTCAGTTATTTATATGTTCCAGATAGTGATATAGAGGAATGAAACTCCCAACCTACTATATGTCCAGAATGACTTCATGTTCTCTAAAATCAAAGAATGAATTTTAGGAACGATGGAGGTTAAGAGCAGAAAGATTTATTGAGAGAAAGAAAGCTTTTGTCTGACAGAGACAGAAGGGGTCTTGAGCAGATTGCCAAAGATTCTGTATTTTCTCTAGATTTTTATACAGTAAAACATGAGGTGAGGTGGGCCTAAAGTTGGGGGGGGGCTGGGAACTCACTATGTTTAGCAAATAAGATTAATAGCTCATTAAATTGGGAACAAATGGGGAGGCAAGTCACCTAGAAAGCAGGCATTCTTAGAGAACAGTGACTCCTCCTATAGGGGATTGGGATGGTGACTCTTGGCTTCTCAAAGTGATACAAATTTAATCCCTAAGGATTATACTTAAGGGGGTGGTTGCATTTGTTTTGCCTTCTGTCCAGAGATCTCTGTCCAGAGATCAGACCCAGGGCAAATGATGTGTGTCTCCTCCAAAGTCATCAGACACCTGGTCCTCCCTACCAGCTTCTTTGAGGGCCTAGCCCTGTCTGAATGCCTATAATATTTCAGCTCAGGTGCTTGTAACAATAGTAGTCCTTTGTCTAGAGAGCAACTAGCTAAAATATTTTCCTACTCTATATGTTGTATTGTCACTGTCCTGGTGATTTCTTATGGTGCACTGCTGGGAGCCACTGAATCTGGAAAATGAACACATGTGCAAGGCAGTGACATGGTGGTGAATGGCCAACCTGAGAACAAAATGATGCCTCAAAGGGCAAGACATGGCCAAGCTGAGGACACCTTGCTCCAACCCCAACTAACAAGTTAGAGATTGTAACTGCATGCATTTCACTCCTATAGTGAAAATCAATTTGGAGACATTCTCCTAAGATACTTATCCTAAATTAATGTAAGATAGTTCTCCTAAATTAACAGTCTGTTACTCTATCCCTTCCTTGTTTGAAAACTAAATAAATATGGGCCACCCAGAGACATTCCTTTTCTCAGCCCCCAGAGTCTCATACATTTTTAGAGGCTTTTGATTCTTCTGGAGCTCTAAAACCATACCACTTGTCTTTTTTACTGAAGCCTTTAGCATACACTCATTTGAGAGATTGGGGTTGTTGACAATGTAAAATTGCCTCATAATGTGAAAAAGCTTTTTAATAAAATGGTATCCCAATCATTGATTCTTGGTAGTATTTCATATACAATCTAGGTTTTGTTCATGAAGTCTTTGCCTACACTTATGTCTATAAGAATTCTACTTATTTTCTCTTCCATCAGATTTAGTGTTTCTGTATTAATATTTAGGTCTTTGCTTCATTTTGATTTTAGTTTAGTGCAGGTTGGGTTCAGTGGTGCACACCTGTAATCTCAGCACTTGGGAGGCTGAGGCAGGATGATTGCTATAAGTTCAAGGACAGCCTGGGCTATAAAATGAGTTTGAGCCAAGTCTAACAACATAGTGAAACCCTGTCTCAAAAAGGCACAAATAATTAAATAAATAATAAATTTAAAAAGACCATTATAATCTTGACCATTATAATTTTTCTTTTATGTTAATGTCTTAGTCACTTCTGTGTTCCTATGACAAAACACCCAACAACCACCATTTAATATTTTGGCTCTGTTTTTGTCAATGGCAGTTTCTAAGGCAGTTAATAATTTGTGAATGACATGGTAGAAGTAAGCAGGTGTGTGGTTTGTTTAAATGGTCCCCAAAGCCTCATGCAGTCATGGAAGCTGATTCTAGCATTTGTGCTTCATTTGTGGCCCAGCTCTGGGATTGGTGGTGAGAGTGCTGCACCCACACAGGTGTGGGGAACCAACATACAATCTAATGGAAGGCAAAAGGTGTGCATTCCTCTTTTGTTCTTTCACTTTTGTCACTTGAAGCCACTATGAATTGTAGAGAGGGGAAAGGGTGAGGGGAAGAGTAGAAGAATAGAATCTGGGACAAAAATATAGCCTTTCCAGTTTATATCCACAGTGACCCACCTCCAACAAGTCCTCATCTCCAACAGCCAGTAAGTTATAGCACTTCATGATCCAGTCACTTTCTGAAAATCATGAGACTTGGGGGGACAATTTAGATAAAAACCATAATGTTTTTTATTGTTAACTATTGCTATGTTTTATATCTTGATGTTGTCCCCAGAAGGCCTCATGTTCTCATAAGTCAGGCTTTTGGGAGGTGACTGGGAGAATGCGATACTTGTCAGTGCATTAGACTGCTGATGATGAAGCTAAACATGGTGTGAGGTGAAATCTGGTTGGAGGAGGTGGGTCACTGGGGGCATGGCCTGGAAGTGTCTATCTCTTTCTCTCTTCCCTTCATCCTTTTCTCTGGTTCCTGCTTGTCTTATCCTGAGCTCCTTTTCCTATGTACAGCCATTCTTCCACACCATCCTACATTGCAGCCAGCTGACTACGAAGTAAAACCTCTGCAAACTGTGAACCGCCGTAACGAACATTTCCTCCTTCAATGAATGGATGTTGGGTTCTGTGTCCCAGTGTCTCACCACCAAAAAAAAAAAAAAACAATAAAGACTATTATCTATTGGTTTATTAAGTATATGTATGTACTTTTCCATGTGGCTGTTTTTTCTCTTATTTTTTATAATTTTGTATTGTAAAGTTATTTGAAATCATAGTTTGAGAAAAACATGTTTCTCGCCCTCTCTTTGGAATGACATATTTTTCCTTTTATTTCCTTGCTATCTAATTCTTTATATAACACTTATTTTTCTTTGATAATTATTTTATTTATCTAGATAAATCCCTTTATATATGAGAATAAGCCCTTTCAAAGATGTTAAATATAGGTATATGTGACAGTTCTAACCACCTACTTTTCAAATTCTCAATGCCTGTTTCACTGAAGCATGAACATTAATGCTTCTATGTTTTTAAAATTAATAGCCATGCACTCTGAAATATTCAGAGCATTTATTGTTCTTTTTTCTGTTTGATTTTGAACTTTGGAAATTTTCAGTAGTTTTTTTGAAAATTACCTAGTCATTGAGCAATATTTTTCAAGTATTTCTAAAGTGAAAATGTTTTATATTTAATATCTCATGTTTCTTTCATTATGAACTTGTTAACTTTGTATTTAAATAGCCCTCTAAAGTACCATTCAGAAATATAGATGATGATAGTAATTAGTATATTTATTAACTATGCATTCAATATTTTAACCCTCACACAGTATTGATCTTGGCATATTGGATTATTTAGAGATTTTAATTTAAGTTGGCTAGATTTTCATCCATTCAACCATTCATGCATACATTCACTCTTTATTTAACAATATGTTCATCATCTAGTGGGAGAGACAGATTAAAAACAAAAGTAATTGAGAAATAATTATCCAATTCTATTTGTAATAGACAAATTGAAGTTTGTAATGAAAACTTATGGCCTACACCTGACATCAAAGGAAATTTTCCCAACTATATAGCATTCCATTACTATTTTGAAAACACTAGCATATATATAGTATGTGTGTGAATATATTTTATGTTATGATATGATAAGCTAGTAGTTCAATGTAGACAGAGTTTGATATAAAAATAAAGAATACAGTCTGATAAAAACTGTATGGGAGTTAACTTCATTAACTAGGTTAGAACAATTGAGAAGGTATTGAGCAGTTTTAATATCCTTTATGCATAGGAAATGATATTTATTTGCTATGATAGTCAATATTTTTTAATAACTTAATAATCAATGTCATAAGCATTATTTACTATGTGGTCTTTGAAACAGAAATTGGAATTTCATCCACTCTTAAACAATGCACATATATGCTACATAAGGCAGATGAGGAAAATTTTACAACTTCAAATAGTTAAGATTCTCAAGTAAAATCATGTACAAATATAGAAAGATGGGGAACAGAAATTAGTAGAGAAATTTTGCTCAACTACAGTGACAATTCTAAGAATGTTTATAAATAAACCAGCTTGAATATTATTCAAGGAAAAATCAGTTTTTTCTTTGTCATTATTAAGGAAAGTCAATAAACACATTGTAATATGTTTCTGTTATACATATGTGAGTTTCTATTGGGGAAGACTCTTACAGATGAAGTATAAAGTTCGCAGAATACATACTTTTAGATCTTTGGTGTAAATTTCCTTAAAAAGGAGTCATTCAACAAAAACTCAGATCATCAGTGGACTTCTTTTTTTACGCGTCAATGAAGAAACACCAAGGAAATTTCAATTATATGGTCCTAAAGAAAGTCAAATAGATACAGAGAAAGAATGAGTTAGAATATTTATAAGTTTAGAAATGATAAAAAAACTTATTTTATGACAGTGTTCTTAAGTATAAACTTTCAATACAGAAGTTAAATATATTCTGTGGCTCTGATTTAAGCTTTTCAGATTTCCCTTGCTTTGAGAATCCTTCTAAAACACTTTAACCAAAGTGTTTCTTTTCAAGAGTGATTCCAGTTTGGAAGGACTAAAGAAATGTTGGTAAGTATAAAAGTTGACATGGGAGCATATATAATTAGAGGAGGATATCTTTGACTTTCTAAAAAAAAACTCCTTCTACTCAAGGTTTGAGGGAGAAATATGTAAGGAAATAATGAGGGAAGACTTAGTTAATTAGAACAAATCTCAAGATCTTTAACAAACCATGGTAAATTAATTAAATATATATTTCTTCCTTTCCTTTCCTTTCCTTTCCTTTCCTTTCCTTTCCTTTCCTTTCCTTTCCTTTCCTTTCCTTTCCTTTCCATATTCTCTGTTTGTCTTTTTGAGACAAAGTTTCATGATGCAGTTCAAAATGACCTTGAACTCACTTTGTAGAAGACCATGTTGACCTCCAACTAGCAGAGGTCCTCCTACTTCAGCCTCCCCAGTGCTGAGATTATAGGTATGCACCATTAAACCCAATGTCCTGATTATTTTTCTATCTGAATCCTCACAAGAATTCATAATAGTTCAGATGAGTAGAGGTAAAAACATAAAGAGGAAAATTTTTAAAAATAATGCTTCCTTCCCTTACCGCAAGCTGTGAAGCTTGAAGGAGTGTCAAGTTGGAAGAAAGGAATTTGATTTTATACATAAAATTTTACATCTTTGTTGTCAAACAAGAGATACTAAATTAAGTATAGATGCTATTATGATGTTTGAAAATGTCAGATAAATTATAAAACTTGTGAATTTTTATCTGACAATAGATAAAACACTACTCATATTGAATAAATTTGAATAAATTTTGAGTGATAATTAGAATTCTTTACACAATTGCTGCATTCTTCCCCTATTACACATTGAAATGAATAGTGAATTTTATCCATATGTTTATAAAACAAATTAGAATATGATGAATTGCAAATTAATATACCTTGTTTTCTAAAGATAAAATGTAGTAACTTTTCAAATAAAAAACTTTACTGAAAGAAATACTGACTAGAAACAAATTCACTAGACCATGAACTAAGTCTCAGTAATCTCATAAGGATAGAAAAATATAATTGTTTAATTTAGCATGTTAATATTATACAATTCAATGTTAAACAAAGATATGTGTGTTAAAAATCAGTACTAGAATTGTAATTTTATGAAAGAGCTATAAAATGAATGTGATACAAACTCTTTTTTTTTGTCTTTTTTAGACAGGGTCTCACTGTGCAGTTCAGGCTGATCTTGAGCTCACTTTGTAGCCCAGGCTGATCTTGAACTAGCAATGGTAATCCTGCCTCAGCCGCCTGAGTGCTGGAATTATAGGCATGTGCCACAATGCCCTGTTCTATGATACAAAATTGTGCATTAGACAGTGGAATAAATCCATAATTGGACGAATCACTTTTCTAGGTAAGGTTGTAACCAAGTTTCTTCTCTCTCTGGGCTCTTGCACTGAGGATGATGAGAAATCAGGTGGATAATGGACAGCAACAGGGAGGAATGTAGTTTGTTAGAACAAAGAAGAGCTCTCACAAGTCAAGAGTGACTAAGTGAGAAGGCACCCGATTTCCGGGGTTCATATGTACTTTTTGTGCTAGTTTGGTGGCTGTGTGAAAATGAGGCAATGAAATAGTGCTGTTGCCCTTTAGCAGGGCTCCTGAAGTTAGGAGACCAGAGTTCCCTGCACCCTAACTTCTCAGAGCATACTACAGTTTACATAAGTCCTTGCTCTTTGAGACAATTCAGCAGCCATTTTTAGCTAAGCATCTGAGGTCAGGAGAACAGATTTTCCTGTTCTGCAGCTTTCTGGGACCTCTTCTGTGAGCATCTTTCCCTGCATGTTTCAAATATTTTGGGGCTTATCTTGGTTTACTCAGGTCCCTATTTTAGATGCCTAATGTTTTTTATTTTTGTGTGTTTGTTTGTTTGCCTTAATCTCCTACTCTCAAGGTTATACAATATATAAAAAATTAATATCACTGTAACAAAAGTGTAATGAGATAAAAGCTAAAGTATAAAAGTAATAGATGAAAGTGAAATTAGATATTAGCAAGTTAAAATGTGTAAAATATAAAATTATTCATTTTTTCTATTACCACAAAATATAAATTGAATAAAATAGATCAATTTAAAGCAACGAAGCAGATATACTAATAGCAGAATGTAAGGTTATAACTTTAAGTAATATAGGAAGGTTTGTCAGTATAATCTATTCCCATAACATTCAGGTGTTATTTACTTCTGAAAAGGACAAAGTATAAAACATATTCATAAAATTGTGCTCAATAATAATCCAAAAGCTCTAGTTCAACATAGTATTATCTAAATACTTACAGGGGTTTATTAGTTGTATCATTTTTGCCATTGTACATTACTTAATTGGAAATTATAAAACTGTAAGCTCAAAGACTTGGTAATTTTTCAACTATCTGCTGCAGAAAAAGAAAGTTTATATGTTACACATATCACACAAACAAGTATGTCCCACTTGCTAAAATTACAGAAACCAAAGGAAAAACCATAAGCACCTTGTAGTAAAGATTAGTATAAATTATAAAGTAATTCTTAAGAACATCAGTTAATACAGTTTAACATGCTCTATGGCACATAGAATTGAAAAAGATTTCTAAGATCATTTATGTTCTACTTTAAGGTCACTACAAACAATGAGAGTACACAAGAACTACCAATTTCATATACAAATGTTAACACAAAAAATCAGTAACTAAAATCTTCTATAAAGTGTAATTAAGAAATAAGGCAAATGTTTATCATCATGTACTAAACTGAAATCTAAATGGACCAAATATCTAAATATTAAAACAGAAACACTAAATCTGTTGGAAGACAAAGTAGGTAAAAATCTCTAAGACATAGGGGTAGGTAGAGAATTCATGAGCAAGAACCAAACTGCACGAGAAATACTTCCCACAATCAATAACTGGGATCACGTCTTATCGAAGAGTTTCTGCATGTCGAAAGAAATCTCCAGCAGAGTGAAAAGAAAACCCACAAACTGGGAAAAAATCTTAGCGAACTGTCCCTCAGATAAAGGACTTCTGTTTAGAACTTATAAAGAATTAAAAAATATCTGACCCCCCAAAATTCAAAGACTCAATCCAGTAATGGGCATCAGAGATGAACACACAGTTCTCAGATGAAGAAATATGAATGGCAAATAAATACATGAAATGCAAATTAAAACCACACTGAGATTCCACTTCACTCTGGAAAGAATGGCCAGGATTAACAAAGCTACCAACAAAAAATGCTAGAAAGGCTGTGGGGAAAAAGGAACTCTTTTGCACAGTTGGTGGGAGTGTAGACTGGTGCAACCACTGTGAAGGTCAGTCTGGAGATTCCTCAAAAAGCTGAGATCGAAGTCCCATTTGACCCAGCTATTTCACTCCTAGGCATATTCCCAGAAGAACTGAAAACATCATACCACAGTGATATATGTGCACTCATGTTTATAGCGGCACAATACGTAATAGCCAGATCTTGGAAACAACCTAAGTGCCCATCAACTGAGGAATGGATAAAAAATTGTGGTACCTTTACACAATGGAGTACTACTCAGCTATAAAGAATGATCACATTGAGATATTTATAAATAAATGGATGCAACTTGGGACCATACTCATAAGCAAAATAAATCAAACTGACATGTATAAATGCCACATAGTCTCCCTAGTGTAAGAAAAGGTAAAAGTACATAAGATTCTATGGTAATAATGGATTCCCATTTTATTGCTTTGAAGTCTTGTAATGTTTTCATTCATTGGTTGGAATGGCGTTGTTGTGTTTTGTTTGACCTTATTGTGTGTGATGGTGTGACACCTACTTTGGAGAGAACAGGACACTATGGCAGCCATTGCTGATTTGATGTCATCTGGCTTTGAGGTCCTACCATTCTTTTGTTCTTCTGTTGCATTGGTTCTATCATGTTGTATCTCACTGGATTTTGATATGGGTAATAATATGGACAAAATTTTTTATGGAAGATGAGATATTATAGTAGCCATTGTTCATTTTCTGTTGTTTGGTTCAGAACGCCTTGTAATGGTTTCATTCTCTTGAATGCTTTTATTTTATTTGTTATGTTTAACATTATTGTTTGTGAAGCTATGCTCAACTGTTTCAAAGAAGGAGATATTATGGCAGCTACTGTTGATATAAAATTGTCTTGTTGTGAAGTGCTGTGTTGCTTGTATTGTTCTGTTCTGATCTGTGTTGTTCTGTCCTCTTTTGTTTTATTCTCTGTAAAATTTAAAAAAAACTTAAGAAAATGAAATAAGGCAAATATACTCATAGAGTGCAAATATCTAATATCACAAGATAGAATCAGTGGTAATTTGGTATCTCAAGTAGGTGAAATTAGTAAATCAATTAGTACAATACTTTATATCTGATGAATATTTAAGATACCACTTCAAATAACATTTATTGCATCAATTGCAACACTTTTTAAAATTTTCAAATATTACTTACTGTCTTATATTTTCTCTACCAGCTTATAACCTTTTCTTATGTATGCATTCATTGCCAAAACAAGACAGAAACACTAAGCTGAGAGTCTAGTGATAGTACATATGTAAGTAAAAAATATTTTCCTTATTGCAAACACTATTGAAAATGGACAGAAATATTTTCCCCTAATTTTCACATTGTTCCTAAATTTATTGATTCAAGGCAAATTGTCTTCAAGTGCATGTAGTTATACTAGCTAAATAAATAATATCATTGTGCTTTATAGATTAAAATTTTTATGTCATTAATAATAATGATAACTGAACTGGAAACATTGGAAACTGTACAGAAGAAAGAATAAGATTTCTACACTTGATAAAAGCACTCCTTTCAATAATATTCTGTTCAAAATAATATTGCACCTTGTGCACAGGTCTTTAATTTGGGTTTAATTTTATATATTTTATTTCATTTTATTTTATTAGTATGTCTTAATTTTATATCATAAGGAGGTTCAATGTGATTTTCAACACATACTTATAGTAAGCACTAATCCAATGCAGCTTCCTTTTATCTACTTCTTATTAAACTCTTCCCAAATGGCAGCAATCACTATTCTACCTTAAGGTTGAGTTTTACTTTTAGCTTCTACATACAAGAGAACATTCAACTGCCTTTCATGTTCAACATCCTTTTGTGATAAAAATTACTAACAAACCACTTGTAGTGTAAGCCTGTAATATTCAGCCTTCAAGAGGCCGAAGCGAGAAGATTGCAGTGAATTTGAGGCCAACCTACACTATACAGTGAGCTCAAGTCCAGCCTTAACTGTGTAGCGATACCCTGTCTCAAAAAAAAAAAAAAAAAAAAAAAAAAATATATATATATATATATATATATATATATATATATATATTATACTTCTTACAGACAGGGCTGTACACGGTCAAACTGCTGAACTCTGGGATCTCTGGCTGTGTCAGAAAAGAGCATACGCATAGTGCTCTGAAACTATGTTGGGACAAACACAAAGAATCACCCGTGGAGGCTGAGAGGAAGACAAACCAGCTTTTGTTGGCCGTGACCAGTATCCCATCTGCATGATTGCAGATGTCAACCTCGAAGGGAAAAGGTTTGAAGGTTTTAAGGTCAGGTAGAGGGCAGTCCTGGGTAACAGTTACTATTTTATAATTATATCAGACAGCTATTTCTAGGTAATGGACCGAATATTTTGGCAAGCAGGATACCATCACTGTGGGAACAAGGATCTTGCAGTTGTATGTGTCAGCCGGATGCACAGAGAATAAACCGGGTCAAAAAGAGCTCATATATACATGACAAAATGGAAGTCTTGTTACAAAACTGGAGTTACATTTTGCCATCAAAATCAAGATAACATCACAGCTGAAGCAGCCAAGGACATGGGCTGCTGACACTTCCTGTTCCAGAGCAATAAAGCTGCCAGCCTTAGAGATCAAACTGTTCTCTTAATTGGCAAAATTTACTGCTTGGAGAAGTCGTTGAACTGACTCCGAAGGTCTTGCTCAATTTCTATGTCTGCCTCAGTATCCCATGCCTTTGTTAGAAAACCAACTAAATATGGGCTGTCCAGTGGAGCTCTTTTGTCTTTACTTCTGAGAGAAAGAGAGACTTCTGACATTTCTAGATTCCCAAAAAAATCACACTTCTTCTTTCTTTAAGTCATTCACCATCAACTCATTTAAGAGACAGTGTGCCTGATCAATTCACAGAAAAAAAAAAACCTTAATAAATAAGATATAAAAGCATCATAATTTAAGTTACATATTAGAGCTACAAAATTAAAGCCATTTATGCAAACACACAGATCTATTGTATGTTGCCATTTTTCAATAAAAGGAACCAAGGCTCCCTGAAGAAATCAGTAGTTATAAATGTAAAATAAGATATATATATATATAGATATATATATATATACTCTATATAAAATAGGAATCTATTTTACATGTATTCTATGTGTAATATAGGAGAGGTATATATATTTTAGCCTATTCTAAAATTAAACAATTCAGTGAACCAACCAACACAAGCCTCCAGGGATGGCGACAAGTCAAAGGAAAGGAACCAATTTAAAGAGTTCAGAAAGTGGGGATATTTTGAGAAATACAGCAGACAAGGATATATTGAATTGTAGCCCAAAGCAGAAAATAAAGATCCATGAGTCTACGCTGCCATAAGTTAGTAAGTTAGCAAATAAATAAGTGCAAATAAGACATATTTTCATTGCCGAATTTCAAATAATGTATCCTCAAGAAGGCAGAATATAAATGTCACTGTTAATCATGGCCTACAAGTTTCTCTTGTCCAAACATTAAATGTGGGAGGTATTTAACTGTCTAGTTGAGAAACCTGATAAACATATATCAAGTCTTTGTATCTTGAATACGATATGTAATTAATCTTTTGGAAAGTCATTATCAAAATCTTAATCAAAGGACATTCTATAATACTAGCATGCCCCAAAATGCTTAAGGTATTAAAGCCAATGAAAATTTGCCATGCTGTAATTTCAACACGTGGGAAGCTGAGGTAGGAAGATAGCCACTGGTTTAAGGTCAGGATGGGCTAGATGGTGACCTCAAGGCCAGTCTATACTATATAGCAAGATTCTACCTGAAATCGAGGCATTTCAATTAATGTTTGAGAAGCTGTCACCCTCAAACGGAGTGTAAGGAGATATGAAATCTAAAATGTAATGCCATATCCCAGATAGATTCGTGAAATAGAAAAGCATATGTTACATAGAAAGTAAGAATATCTGATAAAGTATAGATTTTAGTTAATATTAGTATATCTCTTTTGCTTTGTTAACTGTAAAAATATATAGAAATAAAGTGAGACTTTTACAATACGAGTATGATATGAGTGTGGCCCATGGGAACACTATACTGTTTCTACAACTTCTCTGCTGAAAAGCCAATAATCATGAAATGTTCATTTCAGAAAACATAACCTGACTTTCAACAAAACAGCAATTTAAACATGCATTTATTAGCATGTAACATTAAAAAACATTTTATCAACAAAAGAAATTAATTTTTAAAAATATAAAAATTCATAAAATAATATTTTTAAATGCTAGAGTTGTTGACCTAAATATCTTGAAGATTATTTAGAGAACCCTTTTAAAAATTGAAAAGTGTTTAGTAAGATTTAACTGTACAATCTATGCTTTGCACTGGGAAAAAAATATTGTGATATGACAAGCAGTAGTTTTTTGGTTTTTTTTAGCTATAAGAAATTGATGAGAAGCTGGGGTTTAGCTCAGTGGCATAAGCACCTGCCTAGCAAGCACGAGGTTGTGAGTTTGATCTTGGTACCAAGAAAACACCAAAAAACAAATGAACAAACAAACAAACAAAAAACAAGCAAAAAAGAAATTGATGAGAAAATATTGCTAAGAATAATATGTGTTCAAATTTGAAAATTTACTTGAAATTATGCTAAAATTTCATAATTTTCTTAAAGATTTGATCTTCATTATTTTCATGTTTTTCTTTATTTTCTAAGTCTTTGATATTAAATTTTAATTATAGATTCACCACTGCAATCCATAGCATTAGAGATGAGAAAAAAATAGTGACACAGTTGAAAATAAGGAGTTTTAACTGAATCACCAGTATGAAAATCTCTACCACAAAGAAAAAATTGTTCAGAAGCAAGAATAAACGTAATAGATGATAGGAGTAAAAAAATTGCAGAATCAAATAATTAATTTTAACCAAAACCTCAACTTCCTGAAATACATTGTTCTTTCAATCAGTAAAAATATTAAAATGTATTTGTTTATGTTAATTTTTACCTTTTGTTTATACTAGTAGATAAGCAAAGCAAAATTCATAGCCATACAAAAGGTAATATGCTTTAAAAAGCTTCTTTTCGTCTTCACTACCTGTAAATGTTTTTCATTATTTATTGTCAAAATTAGATAGTAAGTACATAACTGTCTTCTTCCTTTTACAAATAATATATTTTAAAATAACCCTGTTTGCATCATAACATTTTTAGTATCTCCTTCTTTTGAGCTTTCCATTTCCTTTTAAAATTGTATTGAGCATTTTTCACAGTGCCTGCCTGGCATGTACGACACCTTCAATTCCCGGTACATACACATGCACACGCACACTCACACGCACACACACATATACACATAGACATGAAAAAATTGTATCAAGCTTTTGACTATCAATAATTCATCCAGTTATGGGTTAATCTTACTTTTACACATGTGTTTTCTTTTACAAGTAATTCATACTGATCAGCATCAGATGATTGATTACCTCATGGGTTTTCGTTGCTTAGATAATGCCATGTAACTGAAACTGCTATCAAAAGAGAAAATTCCATGTGCAGTATTTTAAAGAGTTGTACCATAAAGTCAAACAATGAGAAAAAACAGTTAATCTTTCATATCATATCTTAGCTTTTTTTTTAGATTATAAAATGTTTTCAGTTAAATCATTTAAAAAGACTATGAACTCATTTCTCTAATGCTTTCTTATGAATGGCATTCTTTAAAATTGTATTATTAAACTTGTATTAGTTACTTATTATAATTTCATGTACTCATTTAAATATTTTATTCTCAGTGGCATTAAAAAACAATATAACATCAGGTAATTAAAATATATCAACACATATCAGCCCAAAACAACGTTATTTCTTTGAATGCAGGACATAAGTTTGTTTGATATCTATTCAATGACAAGTATTTTAAATCTAAAAAGTCAATTCTTATTCTTATGTTTTGAAAGAAAGCAGTATTTCATCATATTTCAAAAATCTGACAAGAAATAATTTTTAATCATGGCTTGTACATTCATAGGTGAATTTTCTCTTTGAATAATTTTCAGAATACATGGATTTATTATTCTCAAGTACCAAAATATTGATTTTCAACATTTATGCATTAATTGGATTCCCTTTGTAAAATATATTTTTCCTAAATTTTTGTGTTCTAATGTAGTGCAAATAACTTGTTATTGTAATTTGCTTTCCACACTACCATTGTTCTAAGCTTTATGGCATTATCTGTGTTATTCATCATGGAGAACCTAATTTTTCTGTAATTGAAGTTGGACAGTTCCATGGTACTTTTTTAAAAAATTTTTTATTATTATTTTGAAGGTAGTAAAATACCACAGAAGAAGACAGATCAAAGCCAATTGAGACAATGCAGTGAAGCTGGTGCAGAACGTCACAGCAGGTTATTGGGATAACAGTAATAGGTACCATAGTATATCTCCTTATCTTCACAATAGTTGTCTAGTCAATCATGTATAGCAAAATCACACCAAATACAGAACATTCTAGAACTTATCAAAACAGAATATTGAATAGAGCAATACAATTAATCAGAACAAAGCAAAACAGTGATAAAAATATTTGCCTTCAAAGAGATAGTAGAAAGAAATCCCTCTTATTTGTTATATTGCATATGGTTAACCTCCCAAGAGATGTGCAGACCTCTGGCTCCCATTTGCTAATGGGGAGGGGGAGGATGGGATATTTGATTCTCAGCCCAAGTGACAGTAGGCTCATGGCTGCTTACCATGGAGGTGAGTGGTTTGCTTTGTTTCCCAGTGCCCTAAGTTCCAACATGGTGTGGATCTCAGGAGACACTGGCTGGTTCTCTCCCTGGGGTGCACACCACTTGCTTGAGCCATGGCTGCTTACCAGGGAAGCATGTAGGTTGCTTTCTTTCCTAGTGCTCTAAGTCCAACATGGCTCAGATCTCAGGAGATGCTAGATGGTTCTCTCCCTGGACACCTGCTTCTTTTTTGAGCCATGGCTGCTTACCAGGGAGGTGAGCAGGTTGCTTTTTTTCCAATGCCCTAAGTTCCAGCATGGCTGGTACCTTTTATTAATGTTGCTTATTGACAGTACTGTTCAATGTAAAGTTTTTTAACTACTTATTTTCATGGACAAATTATTCTACCCCTCATGACTATTCTGGCATCTTCCCACAAAAGGCCCAGGCTTGTTTTTTTATTGATATTAATTTATTCTGAAATAATCTGTTTTTATTGCACAAATGCTGCAATTTTAGTTTGAGACTTGTTAAATCTCCTTACTTCAGATTTCCTATAATTAAATATATCACCAGACTTATTGATATCAGGAAATTACCAAGCAAAGTTAGGTTTTCAGTACTAGATGGTGGCATGCTTCAGTATCCTAGATTATTTTAATACTTAAATAGCCAACTATGTTTAAAATCTAAATAAAATAAATTACATACCTATTTAACTGTTCATTTCTCAATACAAAACTATTGTAAACTACATGCATAGACAATTCTTAACAGTTTACCCAACTTGCTACTCCCTTGTAATTTTCAAATACATTATAATGCTGCTTTTATGAACATAACTACAAACTCTTCTTTCTCTTCTCAGTAATAACACTATTATTCAGAAGTACATCTATCATCAATATTTCTATCATTTTGCTATGGAAAATCTGTCTATAATTTACTGTCTTCATTGTAAGTTTTATAAGATGTCTATTATATTCTAGAATATTTTGTAATCTTTTAAGTGATTTTTCAAATTTCATTCCTTTACAAGTCTATTTATGAAGTACAAGTCATAGTGACACATATAGGTTTATTTATTGGGCATAAAAATAACAGTGTAACAATGATGAAAAATACTTCTTTTACTAAGGATAAGTATTTTATGCTTAGTTTTTTACCAACAGGGTACACATTGTTAAGAGTGCACTTATACATATATTTCTTTAGTGTGGATAATTTGTAAAATCAACAGATGTTTTAAACTACTTCTACCTTTCAATAATGCAGGCATTTTTCATTACATACTAAATACAACAGTTGTTAATATCAATAATTACAAAAAATGGATGTAATTTTTTTAACTTTTAGCAATCTCATAATTATAAAACTTAAATATTATTTACACTTGTATTTCTATACTATTTTATATTATGCGTATACACATGATTTTTTCATACATAAACAATTTGAAGATCCTTTTTTGTGGATCATGTTTCATTTTAATCTTCAAATGTTAATTTAACTATCTGTGGTTTTAGTTAATTAAAATTCTATAGTTTTTACATTTAATATTTTTATTGATTTATTTTTACAAATCCATTCACTCTGTTAATAATATTACTGGATGAACTGTGCCGAGATAGGTATTTTCACTTAACAATATCTTTTTATAGTTCAAGAAAAGCTTACTTTGAAGTAAAGATACATAATCTTCCCTATTTCTGTTAAATTCATTTTATAGTTTCATTTTTATTTCTTCAGTAGTTTTCTAAATTATTTGCCATGTGTTATCTGTATATGTATGTAGGCATGCATCTCTATACAGATTCAAGCACAAAAATGTCTGCATGTACTAATATATTTTATATACTTGACCTGCAATAATTCATTTCATCTAATGACAATTTTTTCATATAACAAACTCTCCAATTTGATTTCATGTCTCTAGCATTATATATTCTTTGGTCTCTTTTCTATTATAAAGCCAAAACAATATTTAACATTGATACATGTGGAAAATATATTGTTTGTTTATGCCACACTTGTTGCTTTTCAATTTCAAAATTGTCATTTTCATTTTGGCAATTATACTTATGTTGATTTCAAGGATATTTTCTGAAGTAAAACATAATTATTCATAATTATATTATTATCTTAAATCAATGCTTGAATAGAACTTGATCTCTGAAATATTAATGTTAGAAGTATAGAATATGGTATGTTTTCTTAGAACATTAACTAGTAATATTGATTGCTTCTTTTTCTTGTGTAATGATGTAGGATGTACAGTATAGTTCAGTGATGGATGATAACTTGGAATTTTTTTAATTAAAAAGAAAATTTAACAATTTAATATTAATGATTTAACATTGTAAGATTTGTGTAGGTTTGGGGCAGTACTGCCAGTGATTTTATGCTGAATGTATGCTATGAATAGAAGTAAAATTTCATAAAGTTGATAATATTTGTTAATGATTTTCAAGTTTTATTTTCTTGATCTGTTCTATTAAATTTCTCTTAAATTTAATATTCCTTGCATTTCTGAAATAGATCCAAGTTGTTCATGTTATGTGTTCACTCTTAGAATTATATGAATGTTAATGTTTTATTTATTCTACTATCATTGACCTCAATATGATTTTTATGTGAAAAATAAAAATTTGTTTCACATTTTTAAAACTATTTGTATTTTCTGTTATATATATGCCTATGTGAATATACAAAATTTTTGTATGATTTGTAGTGCTTTTCACTACAATTGTAGTTCATTTTTTCCCCTGATTTTTGACAGGTACTGCTTTTCTCTTAAATGTTGAGTTTCTTATTGTATTGGTTTACTGAAAGTCTATTTTTACTCTTTTTTTCTTGCAAATACTTTTCTTATGGTTTGTATGTTGTTAGCTAAGAGTACCAAGGTTTTACTTCATTTTGCTTTTTGAAATTTGTGCTTGGATTATTGATTTTCATTTTTAAAACTTCCTCATGCATAAAATGACCTCATAAATTAACAGTATTTATTTTCTAAAACATATTCAATAGTGTTGTCTTTAAGATCTAAAATTTACCTAATTTATACTGAATAATTTTGAAATTTGATTCAGCTGCTTTGTATTTTATATAAAAACATTTCATTTTACCTATTTCATTATTAGCAGGGACTGTTTCAGTCAAGGATGATACATCTTACTTAACATTAGTCATGTTTCTGACATGATGAGTGGACATTATATAAGTTCTAAATGTGTATCAGAAATGAATGAAATAGAGAGCATTATTTGTGTGCGAAAATGAAGGTTTTTTTTTTTACCTTGATCAACTAATGAAAGTAGCATTTCTTCATTCTGTAGTCTTGTACTTAAGTAAGATTAGTCGATTATATATACATATACATGGTTTTATTTAGGAACTCTGTTCAATTCCAGTGCCTATTTCAATTATTGTGCCATATTATTTTGATTACTATGATAAATATATCCATCAACAGACAAATAGATAAAGAAAATGTGATACTTAGGCAGAATGGAATAATATTCGGCTGCAAAGAAGGAAAAATTTTAGACGTTTGTAGGAAAATGGATGCAAACCTAAGTCATAATTTTAAGAGAAATAAATAAGAAACACAACCTTAAACTATGATTTTTCTCACTAACCTAATGCAAAGGCTATATGGAGAGCAAAAACGATAAAATAATGAAAGAATATGAGAAGATAGATCTTTTGCAAATGGGAAAAAGATTGAGATATTGAGAGTACAGGATGAGGTAAAGGAATGGGAAAGGGTTTAAAATGCATCAAGTACTCACATGCCAACTAAACACTATATGTAGTTTGAATTTAAATAATAATAATAATAATAACAATAATAATAAAAACCAGGAAGAGTGATCTGGACACACGGAAGGAATAGGCTGTGTGAGGAAGGGGTATTATAAGAATCCAAGTTAAGTACTTGTAGCTACTCTCTGAGGTGAATGGGAACATCTCGGATTATAAACATTTACTAATAAAATAGTAAGAGAATAAATAAATTAAAATGAAGTAATAAATTTAATGCACATGAATTAGTCTATTTCTATTTATGACAATCTTAACAATAAATTAAGAAAGTTTTCTCATTAACAAAACACATTATAAAATCATGTTATATTGTCAAGACATTTGTTATAAAATAAATTAGAACAAGTAAATAAAATTTTTACATGATGAAACCTTGAAAATATTAATAAATAACATTGTAGAAAACAAAATAAAAATCTGCCCTATGCTTATGTATTGAAGGTATTAACATAACTAAATGGGTATAATACCTAAAGCAATCCAGCTTTAATGCAATTACAATTAAAATTATAATGCTTTTTTATAGACTCCCAAAAGTCACCCAAAAAAGCAATTTTGAACAAAATGGATAGAAGGAGGTATCATCTCTCTAGATATCATTTATTGTCTCTATACCTTTGTCCATACTTTTGTGATTTGTGATTTCCATAGCAATTTTTTAATCACTGTCATTTGTAAGTAACAATCAGTATGCAAGTTATGTATATGATTCAAGTAGAAAAGTTTTATAGGTCATACATTATCATGCTGAACCATACATTACTTTAGAATTCTTATAACCAGAATATCAGATATTATTAATTTTTAAAGTACATGTTTATTTATGTATTCTGTATATTTAACAATTGCTTGGAATTCTTTCTTACACCACACTGCTTTTCTCCAGTTGTTTTTTTCTTTAAATTCGAAGAGAGTACTTTAGTTCTTTTAACCAGAATGTATCCTTGATTAGAAATAATTATGATCATTCTTTCCTTGTTTGTTAGTTATAATCTCTTATTTTATTATCTTCTAATTTGTATTTTTCTGTTGTGAAGTCTTCTATCCACCTTCAGGTAATAGTTGTCATTCCACTGTCTTTATTCTGTGATGATTTTTAAGCTCCAGTTTTAGCACAGATTTTTCTTTTGGAAAGTGTCCAAGATTTCATTTGTATTAAACTCCCTGAATTTTATAAATTTAATCATTTGAGAAATCATACTTAGAATACTTCTAGAGAATATATAAACAATATCTCTTTAGTTGTAGCCTCTTCATGATTTTAGTCTTGTGCTTCTGATTGTTAATTTAAATGGGCAATATGTCTTCTCTGCCTAGTGAATCAATTATTTTACCTTTCTGTTTGGAAGTATATGGACTTTTCTGTTTGTTTTTCACAGTACACTAGGATAATGTATAGTCAGTAGTTTATTCATTAGTTCCATAATTCTTGTCTGCTTATTACATTTTATGTGCCTTAACACAGTGATTTATCTTTTCACCACTTTGGTTTATATCAAAAATAAGGTGGCTAGGTAAGTGGATTACGTATGATTGTGTCTGTTAATTACTTATTCATTTTGCAAATAAATATTTCCTTATTATTTGTATTTTTCTCAAAGGTAAACTATACATTGAATGGTGCTTCTGTTTTCCACATTTCTATATATTTCTCATGAAAATTTATTTAAAATGTGTCATTATTAAAACCTAGAATGCATATTGTAATTTATTTAATAATATATGAATCAATTTAAATTTGAGTTAATGAAGATCCAAATATATTCAATGTTTGCCTGAAAATATACATAATTATATTTCACATTTTATTCATCTAGGTGATAGATAAAAAAGGACACATAAATGGTAGATTTTAAATGAACAAGAAACAACATATACGTAGCAATTAAAGCACTTAAAAGTGTTTTAGTGAGATAAGAAGAGATTATCTAATTTGATTAAAATAGGGGACTTTGTAGATAATTGTTTCTGGATTCTCCAGATTATTTTTCTGTCATATTTTTATTTACCTAACATTTTATCTCAAATTGTATAGTTTATATTAGTATGGATGAAATTTTACCAGAATTATGACAAATATTATTAATGCATCCATGAAAATATTTATAAATTAATTTACTATAGTTATTTTTTGGTATTAAGCATTAATGTTTACAATTGAGATAAACAGACAAAAGTGTATAATGCAATGTCCTTAATAATAAATGTGCTATTTATTATTATATTCTGCGTATCTCTCATAAGAGAAACCATGCTCTATTTAATTTGTGTGTCTGATTCAGTTTCCTACAAATCCATTTTCCTACAAATTACTCATTAATCTTTCTTTATGGAAGAAAAGTTCTCCAGTGTGTGTAGCCAGCATATTTTCTTCATCCATTAATCCATTCATGGACATACAAGCTGCTTCTGAGATGGAAGAAAGAGGAGCAGGAAGGAGGATATAAAAATAGAATTAAGATAGAGCTGTGTACACAGAACAACTCCCCACAAGGACTGTAAACAGTGTGTACTACAAAAAAGTACTAATAAAAACAATTAAGGAATTAATAATGAAATAAGGCAATCTCAGAAAAGAACAAAAAATAAATAAAAACCTAGTAATTATGGGATTTGTAATCAAAGATTGGAAGCTATTGTGAAACTCTGAATTTAGCATACCTTAACAGACAACAATGGAAGACAGAATGTATTGTTTAATTTGAAAAAATATCAATTAAAACTGATCATGAAAAATTACATGAGAATTAATGCAATTTGTAGGATAGTAACTTTTAGATAATAGATGAGAAAATACAAATGAAAACTGAAAGCATCTAAACTTCCCTAATTATCAGGCTATAGACACTGTCTTGGAGTCCTATTAAAAATAAAAATAGCCTAGCTTGGTGCATCTCTGAAATTCTAGCATTCTGGGAGGCTGAGGGAGGAGTATTACAAATTCAAGGCCTGCCTGGGTGACCTATTCAGACACTATCACTCAATCAAGCAATCAATAAACAAATGTAAGAATTTGATAATATAGCTTGAAGTGCAGGACATGGATCCAATTGAAGGTATAAAAAATTAAAATTTTACATATATATATGCATATATATATATATATATATATATATATATATATATATATAGAGAGAGAGAGAGAGAGAGAGAGAGAGAGAAAGAGAGAGGGACAGAGACAGAGACAGGGACAGAGAACCAACCAGCCACGGCGCCTCACACCTGTTATTCCAGCGCTCAGAAGAATGAAGGAGGAAACCAGCCTGGGCAATTTAGGAAGTTAGTGAGACTGTCTCAAAATAAAAAATAAACAGAAAGGGTTGTCCTGGGTTCAGTATTCAGTACTTCAATAAGTAAATATATAAACAAATGTAAAAAGAAAACTAAATTAAAATAAATGAATAGGAAGTGATTACTTTCTATCCTTATATATACTCTTGTGCTGAAACATTAAGACACATGCACATAAAGTTTGAAGTAGTTTTTTCAATTGTGAGGCTAAGAGCCTCTCATAAAATTTCTCCAACACTTAGTTATAATTTTTAATGTAGTTTTTACATTCATTTACTTCATTCACTTCTTGTTGTTTCCTACTGTGTATTATTTTGGCAGTTAATGTAAATGACATTACCTGCACTTAAAAATGGAATTTGTTTGTTTATACTTCTTTGTAATGACTACATTATTTGAATAATAGAATGATTAAAATTACATTATGAAATATTTTCCTTCTTGCATTTCTATCTTATGTATTTCAAAATAAAGAAGAATAATGTCCTGTATTTAGAATGGGACAGTTATTGTTAGATTTTCTGGCAAACTGTTGGATGTGACTTGGAATTGCTTTCAAAACACTTTATTCCAACTGATATGTGGCTATTATCTTCATAGTTCCTGGAAGAATTAACATGGAATATAGAATTTCTGGGAAGAGTGTCAAAATAGTGATTAATCGCTATTAGTTGTTACAATGATATCATTACTTAGACAATCAGTCTTCCAAATAAGACAATTTTAAAAGAGAATAAATTAGGAAGGTTCAATGTTAATCCATTTTTTACATCTATCATAACATGATAACCAGAATAGGCAAGTTTACACACTGGTGTAACTTAAAAGATATTAGTTATAAATAAGAATTTTGTACTGATTTGCATATTTAAGATACTTGTATTTTTAATCAAATATATGCACTGTTAAGAAATGTGTTATATTTTTTTCTATGACTCTTTGAATCAATGTTATGGAAACATTTCATTGAACTCTTATTTAAAATATTTTTCCTGGATATTTCATTGTGTTAAATTAATGTTTTGTTCCAAAGTTTGAAAGATTTTTTAGTTTTATTTACATATGTTTTGAAATCATGGAAAAGGACATTTTACATTTAAAAATAATTTGTACATTTGTAGTTACAAATAACACAATTCATAAAATGACATTATTAGAGATAATGCTGAATAAGTTATTTAAAGAGTAATTTTCATATACCATGTTGCTAATATGGTCTTTCTTCATATAGCTTTCATAAATATGTCTGATGTGTATTTTAGCTTTCATTTGATCACTTTCCTGTTCTTTGATTAAATGTCTAGATTCTGATGTTAACCTAAAGAGTTTGGGTTCCAGGAAGCTTTTCATAGATTTTCTGTTAGGAGGGAGTGAATCGCTGGCTACAAGAGATAAGCCTAAAATTAGTATGTATCAGCAAGGCAAAGCTCCTATTCTCTGGCTTGTTTGAAGCCACCATAATTCTAGTATCTCACTTAGAGATACAAAATATCTACATTTTGTTTCTTATCTCTGAACCACTGAGAGAGAGAGAGAGAGAGAGAGAGAGAGAGAGAGAGAGAGAGAGAGAGACAGGACAGAGAGACAGAGACAGAGAGGCAGAGAGACAGAGACAGAGGAATCCCTTTGTTGCTTATTGCAGAAAGAAGTTTAGATAGATATAATCAAGTTTTAAAAAAACAATAAATAAAAAACTCGTTCAGTACTTTAGGCACACTGAAAAGTGTTCTTATCCAGGAATGCCACTGAATGAATGTCATAAAATTATTTTTTAAAAATAAAACGACTCCCCACCGTGTTCATTCTTGCTGGTGGTCCACCCTCGCTATGTAGGGTTTACTTCTTTACCTTTTACTTGACCCAAAGTTGCTTTGCAGAGCCCAAAGGTATTTTTCTTCCTTGAATAAAACTTTGCTGCTTTTAAAAATTACTGCTAGGTGATATTTACAGTGAAAATCACCCAACATTTGTAATATAACCTTGCTAACAGAATTGTCGTTAAATTCTCATGGTCTTGTTTTATTGTACATATCTCAACTGTACACATATCAAAGAAATTGGCTTGTTTCTAAGTTTCTACATATATCTTATTCATAAATTAAATTTTAATGGGACATATAAATTATAGCAGTGAATTTTCATAGGATTTAATAATTTTCTTGCTAATATTCAAAAGGCAAGGAAAAAATGAAAACAAACTTAATATCCAAGAACAGCAATAATTTTCCTTTTGATTTGTATTCTTATAAAGAGCTTCAAATTATATATCATATTTCATTAATTTTGGAACTAAGTAGAAAGTGCAAAGGTCCTTCTTTTTCTTGACTTATTGAATAATGATTGATTTAGTTGTCAATTGTAGTAAGAGATCAAGCACTGAGTTTTCAAAGTGGATTAATAAAGGTGCTAAAAGATTGAAAGGTTTAAGTGACGCTAGAAATTTATCGATGTCTACAGGTCTAGCCCTGGTGAGGAAACTGAACTGCTTCAATCTCACTCGTTCCACGTTACATCATTCAAATAGATATTGCCTTATGGCAGCAAAAGTAATCTGAGAACTTTCCAAGATTCCAAGAAGCAAAGAGCTTAATTTAGTTATGTTTACAAGGTTTCCCTTCTTTCACTGAATTCTAAGATGTTTCCACATAACTATCTGTATCTTTGTGTGTGTGGGAAAAGTCTCCATTGCGTGCATATCTTTGTGATCATAAATGTATTATGTTGTATACAGGGATCTTTTATGGCCCTCACTGAAGATGAACTCTATGTATGTTCACAGTAGCAGCTCAATTTGGGAGCAACATGTACTTGCTGTATGTAGCTGGGAGCTGCTCATTATGTACTTGTTACATTTTAAACATAAATTTTTCTGGCTTTTCTAAAAGTTACATTGTGAAAAATATACTACACATAGTAGAAAATTGTAAAATGTTTATATGTCCATTTGGGATCACAAATGTCATGATGGCTCAGTATAATTGTAACTGTTGTACATACTTTTGAACACAGCTACATCTATTTTATTTTCATAACCATGCTTTTATTCATTCCAAAATTTTTTAATTAAAATCTTTTTAAAAAATCTTTCAGAATAACTACATTTGTATTGTGGTTTTCCTTTTAGATATTAACATTTATATAATTTTCCTGGTTTGAAGGAAAATTATAATATTCTTTAATTATTCTTTCATTTTTCCATTTATTTAATATTTTATCACCATTCTGACAATACCCAACGTTTAGGTCCAGAGAAGTGGAAGTATAATTAACAGCTAAATGTATTTTTTCAATAACTGGTTATGTTATAGAATCCTTCTAGATAATGATCCAATTATCTAACTGCATATTAACTAGTAGTTTCAGTAAGTGTCTTAATTTTTACCATTAATTTGTTCAGATTTCTAAGTAATTTTTTCATTAGTGTATCAGTCACTGAAATATCTGGTGTTATTATCTAACTGTATCTTCACAAAACACTTTCATATGCACATGAAGACATCTTAAAAATATTTAAAACACTATTAATTATTTTAAAAGAGACAATGTAAAAATTACTAGACAAGGGTGTCAGTATAACATTTACAGTAAAGTTATTGTATGTGCTTTTTACTATTCAATAGGCACTATGTTAAGCCACAGCAAGTATTCTATTCACCGTCTCCTGTTTATTGTCATGGAGATGTGTTCAAATCAGCTTATAGCTACACAAAAATATGTAGAAGATATAGTAATTACTTGATTTATAATTCAATACTTATAATAAATTAAATTTTCAATACAGAAACATTTTGGCAATTGTGTGTCTGTGTGCTTTCACTTTTTGGGGACCTGGAATAGAATTTAGGATGTTTGCTTGCCAGGTAAACGCTGTGCCTCAGAGCTATACCCCCAGTCCTTTCTGGTCCTTAATGTACCTTTTAGTGCTCCAGAATTTGTGATAGTTTTAAATTGGTAAGTTAAAAAAAAACTAGATAAAAATTGGGGTAAAATGACAATTTATTTCCTCGTGGAGTCTTCATTCCTTTATTATTTAAAGTATCACTCATATACTTCTGTTTTTTCGTTCTGAAGTCATTTATTCCTGAAGTCAGAATAGTTATTGCAGCTGCATTTGATTAATATTTCCATGGTTCATCATTGTGTGTAAACTATGCTACTAGCAAAACTGAGTTAGTTCACCTTTAAGAAATATTTGTAGGATCTACATTTGAAAAAATAGGATAAAACAAATCAACAGAATCTACATAAACAGTTATTCAGTTCATGATTATAGGTAGATACTTTCAATAAATACAAATTTCTCTTAAATTGACTCATGCATTCATGAATACCTCAAAGAAAATTCAAACAAGCTATTTTTTGAACACTGAGAAAAATGATTTAAAAGTTTATATGAAACTATAGGAGCACCAGAATAATCAACTAAATTCTAAAAACAGCAATGTTGGTCAGTTGACACTACTTGAATTTTATACTTACTGTGAATCTCCTGTAGATAAAATATCATGATTTTTGGTAACAAATAAATGCATAAAGTAATGAAACTGAGATGTTAAAAAGAGCCACACAATTATAGTTAATTAACAATAAAGCAGCTCATATAGCTCAATAAATCAAAGCATTTTTGGTGGTTTATAAAATCAGATACCATGTTTCAAAATCAATCTAAAAATAGTAGGCCTATCTTACATACATGCATGCATGTGTATACACATACACTGTCACAAAACATAAAGTATGGTTGTATAAAACTATTAGAAGAAAATCTAGAGAAAAATCTGTTATTTTTAGATTGGTGATATGTTTTAACTATATTATCAGAGTCATGTTTTATAAAGGGAAAAATATGAGGTGTATATATATGCAATTTGAAATTGAAACTATGTATATATATAGACTCTGATATGAGAAGGAAAGGACTTGTCTGTCACAAAATGAGAAAAAATTGAAAATGTAAAAAATCTGTAAAAATAATATATTAAATATTTTATAATTCAACTAAAAGTAAATACTTCAATTCAAAAATAGGTAAACGGTTTTGTCAGAGATTTTTTTTTTTTTTTTTTGGTACTGGGGATCAAACTCAAGACCATGCACTTGCAAGGCAGGTGCTTATGCCACTGAGTTAAATCCCCAGCCCCTTATTAGAGATCTTACAAAACAGTATATACAAATGAAAATATTTGTATGAAAATGTATTCATCAACATTTGTCATTATGAAATTATGCATTAATAGTAGCAATTATACACTTCTAGTATTTGTTTGAATGGCTATAATCCAAACTTCTAAAAATAGCAAGAACTGGCATTAAGACCAAGAACAGTTATGTTTCAGTGCTGGTGAAATACCTAATGGTACAGTCACTTTGGAAGACAATATGGCAATGTCATATATTGACCCACTTCAAATATAGTCATACTCTATCATCCAGTAAGTGTGCTACTAAATATTTGCCAAATTGATATTGAAATGCATATCCAAACAAAAATATAAAAGTAAATTTTACTTAACTTTTATTTATAACCAAATATACAAGACTACATGCAATATCTTTCAACAGGTAAATGGGCTAGCAAATTCTGGTATGTATTACATAATGAAATACTCCTAACTAATGAAATGTGAAATCAAGTCACAGAAATATATGGAAGACACTTAAATGCATATTAATAGGAGAAGGAAGCAAATCTGAAAATTCAACATACTTTATGAAACAAATTATACAACATTTTGAAAAAATAAATTTATAGAGACATTAAAAATATTAGTGTTTGCTAAGGATTATTGTGATGGAAATAAGTTCAAAAGAAGCACTGGGATTTGATAGAACAGTAAAGTGTTTTCTATAACACTATAAATGTGTATATGTGACATTAGGTATTTTATAAAACACCAAATTTTTATATTACAAAAAATGAAGGGTAATATATGCAAATTATCAAATTGCAATTGAGAGACTGGAGTTCCCAGGAAAGAATGCAGACCATGACAATGAAATGTAACTTTTACTTCAAATGTATGAAACACATTTTGTGAAGGGGATGACAGGCTGCTGGCATAAGTAATTTGGAAGTAAGTGTCTGGGACCAATCACAAAAATAACTGCACAGAAGTATTCTACTATAGTTGATAAAGTTGTTTTCAGTGGCAGTACAACTAATAGTGTTGACATTGTGTACATGCACTGCATGTTAGAACTGAACAACAATATAAATACATCATGGATAGTAGAATTTTGTTTCTTACAAATGCTATGGGATTTCATTTAATGGCACAAGAAACTTAGCACCATCTATATGGCCATATTATAAAATACATTGTGTCAAACAAAATAGAAAGAACAAAGTCCTTCTATGCTTCATACTGGAATGCATATAATATGCATTTGGTTTTCACAAATTAAAATATTCTAAAACTCAAACAAACACATTTTTTTGCCATATTAAAATTTAGTTCAGTGGTTTTCAAAGGTGAATTTTTAAAAGATTGGTAACCCTTGGAATTTTCATGGAATTTGTGGTGTCCAATATGTTTATTCTAAGAGTAAGATATCATCCAATTTGTCTGGTGTGTTAAAAGCTATGTGTAAAATTACAAATGGCTTAGTACAAAGGAGAGCAGTAAAACCAAACTACATTTAGTCATAGTAATAGTATTCTATACTACTGTGCTCATGCTTTTAAAAATTATGATTTTCATTGAAAATGCTTGTGAGATAGCACTAAATATTATCAGTGCTATTAAAATTCCTTAACCTTTTAAAATATTTTCTGAGTATCTTTCGTAATCAAATGAAAAGTAACATATCATGTCTATTGCCAAATGAACTGGGAATGTTTGTTGTAGACAAGTATTTATGAGCTTAATTATAACTAAGCAGTTTCTTTCAGAGTACATGATTTTTACATAAAAATTTAAGCTATAATGACAAAAGATATTATTTGAAAAATAATATCTGCAAAAGTGAGTTTTCCAGGTTCTCATTAGTTAAAAAAATATTCTACTAGGATTAGCAGTGGTAGAAATAAATACTATTTTGGAATGTGTAATAAGACATGTCAGTATTTGAAAGATTTGTATCAGTGACCCAGTATTTCTGAAATAATGCATTTTATAGCAAAACCATTATAGGTAACAGATTTACAGATAAATATAGATAAACCAACTGATGTTAATAATGTTTGCATCTGACCTTATGAGAGGTTTGATCTTTCTTTTTTTTTCTTTATGTCTTTGGTTATTTATCATATTAAGACAGTGTTAGTCTCAGAAGTAATTTAGAAATACATCATCATTTTCAATGTTTTGAGAAGACTGTAGAATTGATAGCATTTTACTAGAAATGTTTCAAATAATTCATCAATAAAACTAGGAGGAACTGAAGTTTGTTTTTATGGAAGCTTTTCAACATAGCAGGCACACTCTTCTGAAATTTTTTTCTCATCTTAACATTGATAGTTCTTGCTATAAGAAAATGTGCCCATATAATATATGTAGTCAAATTTACTAACATAAAGTTGTTAGTAGCATTTGTATAGTATCTACTCAACACTTGCAAAATCTGGAAAAAAAATTCCTCTTCCTCATTCTTGATACTGGTAATTATTTTTTTTCTTTTTATGGATCTAATTTGTTAGAGTCTTACCAGTTTTATTGATCTTACACAAACATTTAATTTTATCAATGTTCTCTTTTTTACAGATTATAAATTCAGTTTTTATTCTGCTACATGATTTATTAATACGTTTCTTCTCTGTTTTGATCTTAATTTCCTTTTCTAATTTCTAAAGATAGACTCCAGATCATTAGTTCAAAACCGTTATTCTTTTCTGAGGTAATTAGTCCTGTGAGTTCCCATTCATATTTTTACTAGATTTATTCACAAAATATATTAGTTTTGTTTCCATTTTCATGTTTTCTAATTTTATTTCTAATTTTTCTGTGACTTACGGGTATTAGAATATGTACTTGCTTCTCAGAATGAAAAAAAGCATGACTTTTATTTGTTTAAAATACTCAGGTGGCTGAGCAAGAAAGCAACTCGCCTACCTTCCTGGTAAGCATTCTTGGCATGAACCAGGAAGAGAATTAGTCAGTGTGTCCCAAGATCCAGCCATGTTGGAACTTAGGGCACTGAGTAAGAAAGCAACCTGCCCGCCTTCCTGGTAAGCACCTGTGGCCAGAGTGAGTGGCAGGTGAGCCAGGAACAGAACCACTCAGTGTCTCCTGTGAGCCTACCGGTATGAGGGATGAGAATCAAACATCCCATCCTCCCCATGAGCAATTGGGGCAGAGGTCCCAGCATCTCTTGGGAGGATGACTGTGTGGAATATAACAAATATGGGGAATTTCCTTCTATCTTCTGTTTGAAGGCAAATGTTGTTTTCACTGTTTTTGCTTTTTTCTGATTAATTGTTTTGCTTCAGTATGCTCTTTCAATTGGTTTTATAATGTTCTGTTTTCAGTTTGATTTTGCTATACATAATTGAATGGATAACTATTGTGAAGATAACCAGATATACTATAGAACCTATTACTGTTATCCTGGTAACCGGCTGTGAAGTTCTGTACCAATTTCACTACACTGTCTCTATTGGCTTTGTTCTGTCTTGTTCTCTTTACTACCTTCACAATAAAATTTGAAAAATTAAAATAAAATAAAATAACTCACTTATTTCTGGGCTTGATCTTGAGTGATTGTTTCCTCATAAATGGTGTATTTTCCTCTGATCTACATGCTTTTGAAATTTTGGATGTCTGACATTATTGTTCAGAATGCTATGGAAGCTGATTATTTTTACATTTCTTTATTCTTGAAAGTTGTTCTGAAATGCAGTTCAACTATTTTACAACAATTTTAGATTTTTCAGTATTTGTTGTTTTTCTTTGTTTTATTAGACCTGAAAGCCTTCAGTACAGGGTTAATTTTTCCCTATTAGTGGATAACAGACTGAGTAAGCAACATTCAGTGTATTGTGAGGGTTTTCTACTCTGACTGGTGGACACAAGACATTTTATGTCTTCCCTGAGCTCCCAGGATTGTTCTTCCTACTGCTTCTCAGTAGCTCTTCTCCAGACCTGTGTGCTCTCCTCACCTGAACTATCCAATCAGTACTCGGTGAAAGGTTGGCCTTGCAGATGCTTGGAACTCTGTTGTAACTCTCCTTATTTGGCACACCTCGTTGGAAAATCTAGTCATCTTGGCTTTCACTTGTTCCTCAAAGTATCTCTACCCTCATAAGTGAAATAAATAAGAATCATATTTATAAATATCACATTGTGTCTCTAGTGTAAAAAGTAATAAGAAATGCAGGAGTAATAAAACCCAAAATGTGTAATTGCTATTGTAAAAAAGAGGAAAAGAAAGTGCTCTAAAGAACATAACCGTATGTATGTTTAAGTGTGTAAGATTGATAACCGTATTACTAAGTTTTTGTTGAATAGGAGAACAGAAGTGTTTGCAGTCTTACTGTGTGAATGTCCACTTTGTATGCTTTGATTTTGTAACTTAAACAACTATTTCTAGGAGGACGATATACAATTTATCAACTAGTGATTTCTTACTGTTCATTTTTTAAAATTCTGTATCATTTCTACCTTTTTTCTGTCTTGCTTTTTTTTCTCTTTAAATAAAATTTTTAAAAAAACATTTAAAAAGTGTCCCCTAAACTCGAGATGATTGGAAGGCTTTCCCTCCCCTGCTCTAGACTTTGCTGGACTCTGGCAGCCTCCCTATGTAACCAGGTCTCCTTATGTAAGGTTTTGCTGTACAGCCTTCATGGTAACTTCAATGTAACTTCATTGTTTGCTTGTATGGTTGTCTATACATATATGTTTGGTATTCAATTTTATAATTTAATACATCAGCCAAAATATGATTCATTTATCTTTCCATTAAAATTTGCTATCAAGTTCCACCCAAAATAAAATACAAGAAAACAAAATCTTCTGGTGCATTTTTGTCTGTCAGCCAGGAAGAAGACAAGCCTGCTTGTCTTTTTTGCTGTATTAACAAATTTCCTGTTTTATTAATACACACACAATTTATTGAAAACATCAAAACATTGCAGTGTTTTCCAACTTCATTTTCTCTCCAACTTCAGGCAACATATATTTCAACAGATTAAATCCTCAAAATGATATTTTTTATGTTACCTTCTTTCAAGGTAAGTATTCAAAACTAACTGAAGATATAAAAAATTCAGTTTTACCACAATTTTTTGACAGGATATATGTTTATGTAATCTGCATCTTCTTAATATAATGGTCTTATTAATTAATGAGTTCCTAATAAACTTTTTAATATATTGTATTTAATTTTAAATATTTTAAACATTGGGTTAACTTCATTTTGAGTGTATTTGTTACCAAAGAATGAACTAGGGGATTCACATTGAAGTACACTGCCAACACGTTGTTAATTTGCTTTTCATTTTTTATTTTGAGACAACTTTTCCAGGTTGCTAAGTTGCCAAGACTGGGCTTTGAACTTGGAAAACTTCTGCCTTAGCTTCCCTGAGATCTGGGGTAGCAGGCATGTGCCGCAGCATCCATTTAAAAAATTCTCATGTGAAAATTGGTTTAGCCTCAGTATTTGATGATGCTTTTTATTTGATAGTACCTCCCCAAAACTGAAAACTTTGTGAAATGTAGACATTTGTGCAATGTATCTTTTGGGTGCACAAAGTGCCCCTGCTCAATTAGAAAGTGTGCACAAGACAGGAGGTTTTGCTGATGGTATTTAACATCTATTCCTTCTCATCTCAAAATTCAAACTTCAGCTTTGGTTTAGTTTTCCAGGTTTATGAATCTGCACAAGACAAAACTATAACACTATCTGTTTCTCAGATTTATACCATTGCATCATAAAGGGGAGATACACTCATAGAAAATGCCCAGGGGTCTGCACAAATTCTTGCACATCTTAAAATATCTGACAGTAGAATATGGAACCAGAACTTGGTTTTCATTCCCAGGAGCATCACAATATATCACATTCCTACCTATCCTACTCTGGAAAAGAAATGTATAACTTTCACCTTGGAGGAACTAGCTGAGCTGCTTTTTGTGCATTTGCAATATGTGCATGCATTTTGACTTTACTGCTTTATTAGTATAAATCATGAGCAGTCACTTTGTAACTTTATTTCTTAATCCTCTGCATCTATTGCTAAAAAGAGGACCTTTAAAAGTCATCAAAAAAGGTGAGTCCCTTGAGACAAGTAAACCTGATTTATTACAATCTTAAAATATTTTCATAAAATGACTAAACTTGTATAGAAGAAAGATTCTATTCTTTTGTAAAGGGCTCCCATCAGGATGAGAATTTATACTATTTTTGATTTAAAATCTAACAAAACATTATTTATCTAAGATTATAAGTAAAGTTGATTAGCTTCTTAATAAAAATACTCTAATGTAATTGCATACAATACTAAGTGAGGAACTAACAAATATTCATAAACACATTTGAATTGTTTCTTGCAATGAAAGTGTAAATAAAGGAAAATGTACAATAATTTAAGCAGTAAGTTTAATTTCCCAAGTATAATTTAGTATATCTTCGTATGTATCTTTAATATAATAAAATCATTTATTCCCTAAGGTACCTCATCTTCAGTTCTTTGGAGTATCATCAAGATTGCAGCTAGTTCATGGATGCCAAACATGGGTGGAGGGAGTATGTGTGCATTTTGTGAAGTCACTTAATCATCAGCTCACTTTAAGGATCAAGAACAGTGGCTTATTTAACCCATGACCTTATATTTGGACTGGTTTCAAAATGCTATTTTTTGCAATACCTTCAAATAAATGTCAAGATAGACACACAGCAATGATGAAATGAGTGAAGAAATTCCATATAAATTTTCTAAACATTTGTAGAATGTTTAGACTAAATGACTTAAGTGGCATTCTATGATTGCTGTGGCATTCAAAGGGCAAAGATAAGACCTGCTATGGAGGAGAAGGCACTTGAAGAAACTACATTTTCCTCTGCAACCCTGTATCCTATTTGTCCTTGCAAAAATGTTTTGATATTCCTAGCCCACCCTCGTCATCATAACTGTTTCCAGAAACTCCTACTGTCCATCACCCATCGTGCATGACTCAGGTATATCGAATAAATACCAGGAGTCTGGGTACCTTGTAGCCTTTTCCTTCCTGAGAACAATTGTTCATCCCAGATCCCTGCTATGCACCTGCCATTTTTGTCTCATGGTTTTTCTTTCTTTCCTGACATGCTCTGTAACCTGGCCAGGAGATTGGGGAATCACTGCTGGTGTCCCTGACAACTGGCACCATTGAAAGAGTCTCCAATAGACTTTTTTTATTATTATCATAATATCTAAGTCATTATGGTTTCTCACCCAAGTCTGTGCAATAGTTACCATTTAAATCTTTTGTCTCTAGGTGTATCATACCTTTAATCTTCATTCGCATTTTTGCTCAAATATCATCTTCTATTTGCTATTTGCTCTATTCAAAAATAATGCTTCCTTTCCCTGTCTCATTTTATTTTTATTTATAACACCTCATTATTATTTATATTACACAGTTATGCAAAATTTGAATCACTTTTCTACTCTGATAAAAGTCACTAGTCAGTTGGACATTTTGTATGTGTAGTTCACTAGACTCAGAAGAAGCATTTGACAAATACTTTTTTATAAGATTTCCAAGCTAAGAATAGGTTTCACAGATTTCAATCAATATAACATAAATCAAAGAATAAAGTTTTTATTTAAAATATAGTCAATTTAATTTTAGTTTCCATAAATAGAACTTTATTGAAACAAAGTCATGCACAATCATTTATAAATTTTCCATATCTGCTTCTCTGCTATGCTATGTTTGCTATGAACTATCCTGAAAGGCCAATATGATAAAGGGTTGATTCTCAGGGTGGCACTCATGGGAGATGGGAGAATCTCTAAGAGGTCAGATCTATCATCTTTTCATCACTGGGACCATTCCCACAAGGGCCAGTGGGAGCATCCAGTCCTGTCTCTACTTTTTGGCTAATGAGGTGGACAGGTTCTCTCTGTCACATGCCCCTGCCATGATGCTTTGTCTTTGTCAGAGGCTCAAAAGCATAAATACACCCAATGTTGGACTAGAATCTCTAGAACGATGAACTAAATTTTTTTCTTTAGTACTTAATCTCCTCAGTTGTTCTGTTACAGTATCATAAAGTTGACTAATACAGGTTTTAAGAGCAGAATTGAGTAGTTTCAAGATAGATTATATGTCCAAATCACTAAATATATAGTATCTACCTCTTTTTTTATTTTAAATATGTAACTCTTTAAAGGAAAAATGAATTTAGTTCTATACAACTGATTTACTCCACTGATTGAATTATAAGCTTCATGCTAATTTGAAATGAAAGGTAAATGAGACACTGTCAGTCTGGGTTCTGAGTGGAATCCTACAAGGTACTCCATGTTCAGTCTAAGTGACAGGGTGACCTTGAAATGTCTGGATTTTCTGCTGTATGAAACAATGAAGAACAAACCGGCAAAGCATTCATCACTGAGGTGATGAGAAAAATCTGGAATGAGTTATTTCTGTATGTGTGTATTTTTATATCTTTTTCCACCCACAGGAGTAGAGGAAATGTAATGATAGACTAAATTGAGTGTATTTAGTATTGTTAATCAATATTTCCTTAAATAGTATTTATAAATTACATATGTGGAAAAAAACAGTGTTAAATATACAGAAAACAATTGTTCCCTGTGTTTTGTAAACTAGCATTTTTGATCACTCTCTTTGAGTGTGCCAAATGGCATTTTGCAACTAAACTTCACTGAAATCACAGATTAGACCATTTCTGTAACTTACTGACTTTTAAAACTTTAATAGGGGTCCCCTACCAATCTCTGTTAGTTTATTGGAAAGAACAAATTGTGCTCTCACTCTTTGATTGCTTCATCATTTTTGTGTCTAGATCTTATAACCTGAACAACTAGTTCTAAGATAACAATATGCAATATATTAACTAATTAACTTCCCACTATTTTTTAAAAATTCTGTATCATTTCTATTCTTTTTATCTGTTTTGATTTTTAAAATAAAAGGCAAACATTAATAGACATATTTATTTTGTAACACATGTTGACTACTTGAACAATAAATAGTCATCTTTGTATTTTTATTATTATAGGAAAATGTTTTATATTATGGCGTATATACTGTATCTGTCTTTTTATTTGTTGTTACTCAGAGGACACATTTTATTTATTGCTATGGAATGTTCAAGGAAATAATAGGAGAAATTATTTGTTGAACATTGTAAAATCATCAAAAACTTTTTGTTCTAAATGATTATTTTCAATATTTTTAAAACAATGAAAGTTATTTTTAAATGCCAGTAGAGATTTTAAAATGACAGCTAGATTATAGTGATCTGTATGTATAAATCTAACTACACGGTTTATTGTAGTTATTTATTTAATTGATATACATGATGTAAGTCATCTACTATTTAATGTAACATAATCTAATTGTTTATTGGGAGTCAAATTTAAATTAATTTCTTTTTAATTAAGAAAAATATACAAATGTCATCTCAGGAATACCTTCCAAACAATAGGTAGATAACTTGTCATTTAACATCATAAATGAAGTTATTTTACCAATTTTTCTCTTCCTCATGTACAATATTTCCAGTGATTGTCCACAAACCACTTATTTGTTAAACCATCATAAATAAATCAAATTTTGGGAGCTGGGGATTTAGCTCAGCTGCACAAGCACTTTCCTGGCAAGCATGAGGTCGTGAGTTCAATCCCTGGTACCAAAAAAATAAAATAAAATAAATCAAATTATGAAGTGTGATGCTTTTCAGTGCACATGATAAAAAATAAAAATGTAGATAAATAAATACCTTTGTATGCACAGCAATAACGGTTACTCAAGCAACATAGGTATATGAATAAATAGGTTTAGGTCATAATAAATTCTGTGGGGAAAATAAAATGAGATATTTGGATCTTGAAGTAGTATAACTGTTTTAGATTACAGAATCAGAAAAAAAGAGTTTGTTTTTCACTTTGTGAGAGAAATCATGAGAAGGTTATATTAGTACTAACATGATATAATTTATGTTCTTTATATGTCACTCAGAATTCTATGTATTGTAAGGCCACATCTAGAATTTGGGAAATCATATAAGAGATTTTATTTTTAACAGTAAAAGACAGTCTTAGCAGCAGTAAAGGCCAATAAAGTAGAATTTAACTTCCTGAGATTTCTTCCTGAGAAATATGCTGCCTGGTGATTGACATCCCAAAAATCTTCTTAAATGGTAGAGAAAGAATTAGATGGCAGAAAATTCCTTGATTTGTATTGTTAGAAAGAAATTACAAACAAAACATGACTTTTATTTTCCCATGAGTTCAGTAGAACAGTTTTAATGTGTTTTTCTTTTTGTGGGTGAAAATAACAAATCTAGATTAGAGGAATCATGAAAATATGTATTCTTATTTCAACACACATTTGAAAAAAGAAATATGTAAATTAGTTAATCTATTAAAATATTTGGCTTAAATAAAACCTATAAAGTCATATTAATTTGTATTATGGTGATTGACAGTTTATACAGAAAGTAAAATTAATATAATTCAAAAAGTTCTCCAAGTCACTTCAAAGTGTATAATTTTAAGATTGACGTATTTATAGTACTAAATAAATTCATCCAGGCATCAAAGTTACATTTTCAGTTAAAATTGTATGAAATTACAGGTCAGTATTAGAAATACTTGAAAATTTCTAAAGTATTTTTGATAGTTAGCAAACTTCTAAATAACACAAGCAACAGGAAAGGACTGATTTGTAATGGATTAATAAAAATTTAAATATCACAATTTATAGAACTTTCTCAAAAGAATACTTAGAAATGTATAAAAGTAAAACTCACTTTAAATTATAAGTTTGAGACTCAGATTTTGTGGCGCCCTTTTCTGTCCATGCTGCGTCCTAGTCCATCCACGCCTTGTGACAATCGCTTCTCCCGGAAAAGGACGCCGCATGTGGGAATTGGGCGCGGGGATCTTGGAATGTTTTGTACTGATAATTGTAATTTGTGTAGTTCACATGTGTATGTTTCTATGTAATGTTCAATATGGAGTCGAGGGTGGAGACTCCAGGGGGGTTGCTGGAGGCCCTCTGGATGACCCCTTTGTGAGGACTGATTGTGGGGTTTTGCCTTCTGTGAATAATGTGAGAGAAATGAAAGAGCTCATGGAGGAGGATTTG